>PVKP010012526.1:0-58075 GCA_004027715.1 Plecturocebus donacophilus
AAGAGCCGCCGAGCCGAGACGCTGGCAAAAAAGCCGCGCCAGCCGAAAGGGTCGCGCTGGCGACCTGTGGGGCTCCTCTGCTGGGAATGTCCTGGTCCGTGGGCAGCAAAAATTTATCGGTAAGTGTGGCGTCCACTGGCTCTCTGCGCTTTTACTGGGAGCTGCAATCCTGAGCTGCTAGTGATCGGCCATCTTGGATCTCTCTCGTAATTTTTTTCTTTATTAAGATTGTTTATTCTGTCTTCCTTGCATTTTCATATAGTGTCAGCTTGTCCATTTCTGCAAAAAAGTCAGCTTAGATTTTGATAGGGCTTGCAGTAAATCTCTAGGTCAATTTTCAGCAAATTTTAGCAATATTAAATCATCCAATCCATGAAGATGAGATGTTTTTTTCTTTTATGTAGATCCTCTTTAATTTTTTTCAATAATGTTTTGTAGTTGACAATGTACACATTTTGCACTTTTTGGGTTGAGTTTATTCCTATATGTTTTTATAATTCACCCACTGTTGGAGAATGAACCAAAAAAGAGGGAGAACAGAGTGGCCTGGCTCCTAAACTCCCAATAAGGCAATACCTTCCCTTTCCTCATAAAAGAAGAGAATACAAAGAGGCGTGATGGAATGAAAACTAGTAGTGTTATTTCAATATTATTTTCTCCTAGGGGCAGAAGTTCCTTTTGGGCAACTCAACCAGAGTGAAATAGGGATTCTTCCCATAAGAGAGAACCTAATGGCTGGTTAAATGTGGCAGCTGAGGGAGAAGAAAGTCTTAAGAATAATTCCCTAGTTTCTCGTATGAACAAATGGAGAGGTACTAGTGCTTTTAGATGCAGAACACTTAAAAGAACCACTTTTGAAGAATAGAGTGAGATTTTCCCATTGGTTTGGTAAGTTAGAATCAAAATGCCTTTGCAATATGCAAATAAAGATGAAGGTGTAGTTGACAGTATAGTTGTGGGCCTCATAGAAGGCTAGCAGAAAAGTTAATTTGCATTTATTAGCATATTTCTGGTAAATGAAGTTGTGTAGAGCAGTTGAAATAAATAATTTAGGGAGAGTTTATAGTTTGACCTGAAAAGAGTACCTAAAACTAAGTTTTGGAAAACTCCATCATATACTGGTTAGATAAAGCAGAAAGAATTGAGAAAATTGAGAAAAGGTAGAAATGTCTGGGGTAGGAGGAAATCAGGAGATGAGTTTACTGGAATCAAGACTAGAACATGTTTCAAGCAGGAAGGAATATGTTGAATACCATAGAGAATCCAGGTAAGGAGAGCTAAACCAATTACCTTTGATAACATAGAAGTCATTGGTGAATTCCAAGAGCTGTTTCATGGGATTTGTGGTGGGGCAAGGAGCTAATGAAACAGAGAGAAAGACAAAAATAGAAGTAGTACCTGTGAATTAAAAATGTAGAAAGAGGTAGCTTATGGGAGAAAAAGAGTTGAAGGAGATTTTTTTCTTTTCGGAGGAAGGGAAACTTGAGGTTGTTTAAATGTTGATGGTAAAGAGGCCACAGGAGAAAAAAAAAGGTTGAAGACAAAGAGACAAAAAAAAAGATGGTGTTAGTCATAAGGTTAGGTTTTTAAAAAGGCTGGACTTTTAGAGGATCCATAGTACAGTTGGAGGGATTATCCATTCAAATAAAGAGACCATCTATGTCTCATTGTGGAAGGATACAATGTATATCAATGCTCAAACTTTGTAGGATTTCCGCTGGGAAGGCTTCAGTTTTCTCTGTGGAGTAGAAGGATAAGGACATTAACAGAAAAGGATTCAGTGGGGAGGAGGGGCGTTGGGGAAGCTAGAGATTTAAAGGGAGTACAGAGTTGAGCACACTTAAGATGAAGGGAAAATGCAAGAGTTCTCACGGTATTGCTAGATGGTATTGAGGTCTCTGTGTTTGTATGTGCAGGAGTGGGTATTACTGAAAGAGAGATAAGCAAGTGATTCAATGGATCCTAAATGCAGATCACTGGAATGATGAACCTAATGCAAACTAGTGGTAAGTCTAGACTAAGGCCCCTTCCAACTCTTGCTTGTTTCCAAGAAGAGAACAAAATCAGTAAAACAATCTTCTATGTAGATATTTCAGAAGGACTTGATGACTACAACTGCAACAGCCAAGTTCTTGTCTTTATTTTCCCACAAGCCCAGACAGTATTTCCAGTTCTTTTCCACTATGAAGAGCCAAGGAAGGCTTTGCAGGACAAGGATCGCTACCTTGGTTTTCTCCCCCAGCTGCCTGGTGCTAACAGCCTGGAGTATTTTCTTACAGTCATATGACTGGTAACTGCAATTCAGAATAAGCCTCCAGACAGAAATTTGTGCCATCTGATTAGGAAAGGTCATTGCACTAAACCTGAGCTGGCATGGCGATGGAGAGAGATGCATTGGCAAGATGCATTTTGTCATGTGGCATTCAAAGGTATGTGGCAAGTTGGTGGTCCCCAACTTCTCTAAGATAAGAGTCTATAATTTTTGGTTATATAAGATGTATGGGGAGGGACGCACACTGAAAATTACAGTGAGGTTAACTGCATATTCAAGAGCAAGCTCTTGAGCTTTCTCTAGCCATAAAGCATTCCAGAATGTCATAGGCAGCCTTGCTGTATTACACTCCTTTTCATCTCTGCCTGGTGAGAGTTTTTGCGTGTGTGCCTCGGCAACTGCACAGTTACTCTGTGAAGCACGTGGCATTGGGAACATTTATCACATTATGTGCTGAGGAACATAGAAGAAATGGGAGTTGGCTGAACGAAGCAAAGTAAAGCAGGGATTGTTGATAAAGGAGTCTAATTGCTAACTCTCAGATAATACCCATGTGGCAAACACATTTGTCACTGGAGTAAAATATTAGGTGTGTTTCTCTTTGGATGTGTTTTAAAGAAAATTAGGAGTTGTCTTAATATGTTGTCAGGAAACACACTTAGCGATAGAGTATAAATCAATACTTTTGGTAGAAAATCAGTGTGCATTTGAATTAATATTAATTCCCATGCTTTTAAAATGTCCAATATTTAGAAGTGATGCAAGCCCATTTTTGATTATTAGGTTTAAAAACAATTTACTTTTGAGTAATTGACTCAGAGTAATAATGGTTGAAGGTATTACTGCTTGGGCTTTGTAATAATAATTGCTATTATTATACCTACCATTTATTACTGACTTTGTGCTAAGTACTTTGCAAGCATTAATGTACCACTGAAGCCATACAACAACCATATGAGCTGGTATTGTTAGTTTATGAAATTTATTTTACAGATGTCTACTTAACCAGAACAGAAACCAGGTACTACCAAGTGGTAGGGCTGGAATTCACACCAAGACATATATGTCTCTAGAGTCATTTTGTCTCTAGGTTTTGCTCTGTTATGACATTTATTCTCTGATCTTACTGTCTCCATGCCTCAGTTTTCTCTGTGTAAAATGAGAATAATTAATAGCACCAATCTTATTAGGATTTAAAGATTAAATGAGACAATACATGTAAAGCTCATAACAATGCTGAGTACATAGAAAATATTCGAGCGAATTTTAGTTACTATCATTACTACTTCTGGGTACGTTAAATTATATGTATTAGAAAGTTTTACTACTTCTGTTGTTTTCCTGATAATCAGTCAACTTGCCCTTGAACTACTTTTCTCATAGTAGCTTGACCAAGAGCTGACCTACCCACACCTCTTAATTGTCTTCAACATCTCATATCAGCTAGCTGGTGCACAGGGGAACAATCTATAAAAATAGAATAAAGCAAAGCCTAAATGTCCCATAGGGAAAATATATTCATAGCTACAATTTTTTACCAATGTACTCTTTTCAGCTAAATAATCAAAATTTGTAGAAAGGAAGAAAGGTTTTCAGCAACAGGTTCTTTGAGAAGAATATGGTTCATTAAAACCACAGCTTTCTAAAGTAGGGTAGCAAAATCAGGGCCAACATGGGAAAATCCATGAAGGTCCATTGGTATGAGAATTTCCAAGATGTAAGGTCCTCCTCATCTTTGCTTTCCCATATTTTCAGGAGGTTATCATTTTAAATCCCATGTGGGACTACTACTCAACAACAAAAAGGAAAGAACTATTGGTACCTGTTGTGATGTGAATAGTTTTTAAATAATTATATCCACACTTGAAGCCAGGAGTTCAAGACCAGCTTGGCCACCATATTGAGACCTTGCCTCTGCAAAAAATTAAAAAATTAGCTAGATGTGGTGCTACACACCTGTAGTCCTAGCTACTTAGGAAGCTGAAGCAGGAGGAACGCTTAATCCCAGGAGGTCAAGGTTTCAGTGACCTCTGATTATGCCGTTGTAGTCCAGTCTGGGCAACAGAGCAAGATTCCATTAAAAAAATTATATATATATATATCTCCAGTGAAAAAACCAGACAAAAAGACAACATTAAGTACAATTCTATTCATTTAAAATTCTAGAAAAATCAAAATGAATCTATAGTGATCTAAAATAGATTGAGTAGTTGCCTGAAAATAAGGTGAAGAAGCATTACTAAGGGGTACAAAGAGATTTTTGGAAGGCAATGGTTTCACAAGTATAAACTTATGTCAGAATTTAACAAATTGTGCACTTCGAATATGTTATCATTTACTGTACTTCAATTATACCTCAACAGAGTTGTTTTTAAAAAATCTCATGGGTTGGGCACGGTGGCTCATTCCTGTAATCCCAGTACTTTGGGATGGATGGGCAGGTGGATCACGAGGTCAGGAGTTCGAGACCAGCCTGGCCAACATAGTGAAACCCAGTCTCTACTAAAAACACAAAAAATTAGCTGGGTATGGTGGCAGGCACCTGTAATCTGAGCTGCTCAGGAGGCTGAGGCAGTAGAATCGCTTGAACTTGAGAGGTGGAGGTTGCAGTGAGCCGAGATTGTGTCATTCATTGCACTCCAGCCCGTGGGACAATGTGAGATTCTTTCTCTAAAAAAGCAAAACAAAATAAAAACAACAAAAAAAAAAACCCATGGAATACTTTAGAATATATTTTTTAAAGTTGTAACTTTTATCATCTTTTCCTTAATATCTGTTGTCAATTATTATCCATTTCTTTAAGACTATTTTGGGTATTATACCTTTGCACTTCTACAATGATGTTAGAATTGCCTATTGGGTTTCAATGATGTATACATGACTACACAATCACCTTCACCCCACTCAAATATACAAGCAAACCTGTTGAGATTTTGATAAATTACACTAAAACTGTACATTAATTTGGAAACAAAGAACATGTTTATGATATTGATTTTCTGGAACTATGAATATAGTATATCTTTATTTATTTAGGTTTTCACTGTCTTTCAAGTATTTTACGACGTTCCCCATATAGGCCTTGTATATTTCTAAATATAATTTTATTACTAATAGAATAATTTTTTTAAATAATGTTTTTAACTGCTGATTGTAAAAACTGAAATTGACCTTTGTATTTTTATTTATAAATCCAGTAACTTCTTGTTAATTATTTTATATTCTGTTGATTTATTTAGATTATCCATGTAGGCAATAGTAACTTCTCAGGGTATTGAAGGTATTTCTGTGCAATTCCTTTCTGATTCTCATAACTTTCTTTCTTTTGCCTTACTGCTTTGGCTAAGTTCACCAGTACAATGAGAAATAGAAATGTGATAGTTTATTTTCTTACTCTCATTTCTAATCTGAAAGGAAATGATTTAATTACTTCATCATTAAGTATAAGTGAATTTAGTAGGAAATATTTAAAAATGCAGATTCACTTTTTAAAAACAGTTATAGAGCTATTAATGTTCTGTTTATTCATTAGAAAATTTCGCTGTTATATTTTTCTGTAATTTATTTTAAAATTTATTGGCAGAAAGTTGGTCGTGATATTCTTTTATTATCTTGGAAATCTATGCATACTTTAAAAAATTTATGTCCCCTATTTTATTTGTAATTTTGCTTATTATAGGATTATTTTTCTTCAGTTGGAAACTTTGCCAGTGTTTTATTAGTAAGTATTTCGAAGGAACCAACATTTTGGGGCGTGGGGGCAGGAGAGGATGAGGTCTGTCTCTGTTGCCCAGGCTTATCTTAAATTCTTGGGTTCAAGTGATCCTTCTGCCTTAGCCTCTGTAGTAGCTGGGATTACAAGCACATACCACAGTGTCCAGTGGAACAAAACATTTTCTTGGTAGATTTTTAAAATTTTATATGTCCTAAATCTCTACTAATATTTTCTATCATCTCTCCTATTTCCGTGGATAAACTCTCTGTGCTGCAAGTTAAGTGTGAACCCTTTATTTGTGCATTAAATTGTATTTCCTTTCTCCTACTCAAAAATAGTGTCAAACAGTACTTCTCTCTGCATTATCATTTTCCTCCCTTGTTTTTGGAACAT
Source organism: Plecturocebus donacophilus (assembly GCA_004027715.1). NCBI lineage: Eukaryota > Metazoa > Chordata > Mammalia > Primates > Pitheciidae > Plecturocebus > Plecturocebus donacophilus. The sequence continues at coordinate 6,381 of PVKP010012526.1, forward strand.
TTCCCTTACCATACATAAAATATGTTATTATGTCTCCCATATTACAACAATAACAACAAACAACCTTCTCTCAACTCTACTTCTTCTCCTAGCTGTTGCCTTATTTCTTTTTTCTTCTATAGCACAACTCTTTTTAAAAAGTTCTCTGTACTTGCTGTTTCGAATGTATCCTGTCTTTTCTTTGAACCTACTCTAATCAGGCGTTGGCACTAGTCACTGTTCTCAAATGCCTTTGCTCCTGGTTCACCACTTTGCTAAAATCCAGTTATCATTTCTTGGCCCTTTTCTGACTTGCCTGATCAGCAGCATTGGACACACAGCTGCTTGTTCTCCCTTTAGAAACACTTTTCTTCCCATGGCTTCCAGGACATCGCCTTCACCTGTTATCCTTACTGTGTTTCTGGCCCTTGCCTCTCAATCTCTTTTTATAGTTCCTTCTCATATCATTGATACCTAAAACTTGAAATGTCTCCATGCTTAATGCTTGAACTTCTTTTCTGTATCTGTACTACTTTTTGATGATGTCATCCAGTATCATGGCTCTAAATACCATCAGTATATAGATCAGTATATAGATAGTATTTAGAGTCATTAGGATATATATACACACAATATATACTGTTGATTTTATTCTGTTGATTCGTTTAGATTATCCATGTAGGCAATAATACCTTCTCAGGGTATTGAAAGTATTTATGTGCACTTTGTTTCTGATTATCATAACTTTCTTTCTTTTGCCTTACTGCTTTGGCTAAGTTCATATAATGTACATATAATATACATATAATGTATGTCTATGTATGTACACATACATAGATATATATCCAAATTTATGTCTCCAACTTACATCTTTCTGCAGCACACCATTTTTGACTCACTGAGGACATGTCAGCCTTAAGCCTCTAATATGACTGGTGGACCAAATGGTACTTAGGTTTCCTAGCAGTTAAGATTCAGTGCCTGATAGTTCCCAAAAGATCTGTTTCTTTTTTCTTTTTTCCCATAGCACAGTCAAACTAATAAATGCCTACAGGCCCCATTGAAGAAGTTTATAGCTTGAAGGAAAGTTTATAGCATATATGTGTGGAAGGGTATCAGGCTCTACCTTCAAATGGACCTAACCTCTCCCCTTCAATTAAGGGGTTCTAGGCTTACATATGAAAACTAGGTGAGAGGCTATGACAATACATCGTGTCAACTAATATTTGGTTTCTAGCAGACCTGCAATTTTTCTTATTATAGATCAAGTAACACTTTTAGTAAGCTGTCTATGTATTTCATTCCTAGATATGCTGTAATTAATTTACCACCTATAGATACCTGCATGTGATATAATATGACAGTAAAGATAGACCAGTTACCAGTCTATTCCTTCTGCCTGTTATGGTCACAAAGATGATGTGAACACATTACCAATTTATTCCTTCTATCATGATGGACAGAAGGAATAAACTGGCAATGTGTCCACATCATCTTTGTCAGTTAAGTTCTGATATACCACTTGGCTTCTGCAAATCTGCAACTGCAGGATCCACGTGAAATCAGGAAGTCCATTTTAATGACAACATCTCCCACTTTCATAGCTAGCTTACAGAGGACAGCAGCCAGAGAGCTTTTTCAAGATTTTGGATTTGTCCTCACCAATAGAAACAGAATATCCTTTGAGGTCTTCCGTGAATGTACCTGGGTGAAAAGTGTTGGGAGGAGGGAATGGAGGCCACACATGATAAATCTACTCCATCATTCTTACCTTCCTAAGCCTTTAGATCTGCTCTTCCACTTTTTACTAGGGATGTTACAGCATCTTAATCTCATTAAGTGTAGAGTATCAAAGAATCCAAGTGTCGCTCAACCAAAGTAAACTGTTGGAACGATTTCCAGCTAATTCATTAAATACAAAAACACTCATAAGTGCTTCATCAATACATTTGACCCTTTTCCGAATTCTTTTTTAGCCTGCTTGGTCCAACACCCTTAGAATCCATTCACAGTGTTCCTCGTTTAGTCTCTGTGAGTGTTCCAGTGTACGTAGAGAATCCACTTCACACTGTACTCTTCGTTGTCATCTTTATTCCTGTAGTGCTGAAGAGCAGCAGCTGCTCGGTCTCCCCAGGACCTGTGTCAGTTGGCATTTCACCACAATCAATCCCAAGTGATACTTGATGAATCATAAGCCAGTGCATGATTAATCTATTTCTCATTGACAAGTAGCTTTACATTCAGGCAAGCCGAAGAAATGACCAAATTAACCCTTAGTTACTATGTCCTAATGTGAAATTATTTATCAGAGTCCATCAAAAATAAAAAGCACATCATGTTTTAAGAGAAATGATTTAACTTATGGAATTATTAATTATGTCTAAACATATTACTTATGTAAAGTAAAAAGACAAAAAAAAGAGAAGGTAGCAGCTGCAGGAAGCAGCCACCATTGTTAGGACAGAGGGAAGAAAGAATGAAAGTTGGAAATTGTAAAACCTAGAAACTGGAAGGAGGGACCTGTAGTACTGAAACTGAGAATTCTTGCCAGGGGGACTCTGCTTAGCTGGTGGTGATGGGTGATGAGGTTAGCTCTACCAGTACTGGAAAATCTGGAAACTGGATTCAACTTCTGTTAAAGGAAGTAACTGCTGTTACCAAGATTAACGCATTGCTAGGGGATTGCTCGTGGGAACAGGAAGAGGTAGGAAGCAAACAATTTGCAGTACTTTGGTGCTCATGCTTGTTTTGCAATCAAACTACGTTTTGGAAAGTTACAGCATGGAAAACTATCGTTAGGGCAAAATAAAGATTAAATACTTAAAAACAAGTGAAAATAACACGTGCCCAACTTGTACAGACAAGAGTAGAAGATATTCAATCCTTTTCCATCCCTCTCACTTTGTGTGCATATGAAAAGCAAAACGTGTATGTATACGGATGTATCCAAGCAAAACATTTGAAGTTCATACAAATTAGGGACATAATTTAAATTTATTTTCATTCCTTGACTAGAAATTGTCATGTCAAAGAAATTTGTGAGTGTATGATGGCAAAATACCACTTTTTAGTGTATATTTAGTTAATTTTGAGTGAAAGAAATCTGAAAAAAGTTTGTCTAAAATCTGATATAACTCAAGAGTTGCTAAATGAAGTTATTATATACGTGCTCACATGAGTTTTAGGTGTGGCTGTAAGAAGAAAAAGTGAAGTTGCCTTTATTTTCAGACTACATAGTTGTTTATATAGAAAACCTTAGGGAAAAATCCTATACTGTTAGCAGCTAATATGAATTTAGCCAAGTTGCAGGATAGATATCTGGTCTATACACAAAAATAAATTGTATTTCAGTCTATGAGCAGTAAACAATTGGAAATTGAGACATAAAATAGTATCATATAATGTAGTATAAAAATAATAAGTACTTTGGGGTGAATTTACAAAATATACCAGTCCTATGTGCTTTAAACTATAATGCATTCCTGAAAAATATTTTTAAAAATCTAGGTAAAGGGAGAGAGATGATATCTCATGAATGAATTATTAATCATCAGAAAAATATAAAATAAAACCACAGCTAGATACTATACAGGAACAGTACAATGACTAAAATAAAAGATACTGATAATACCAAGTGTTGATGAGGGTATGGAATAACTGAAATTCTCATATATTGCTGGTGAGAATCAAAATGGCACAGCCACTTTGGCAAGCAGTTTGGCAGTTTCTTATAAAGTTAAACATGTACCCACCATATGATACAATAATCCCACTCCTATGTGTCCCAAGAAATAGAAACATATGTCTTCACAATAAATTGTACAGGAATATTCATAGAAACTTCACCCATGATAACCCAGACGTGAAGACAAACCAGATGTCCTCAAAAGCATTATGCTAGTAAAAGCCAAACAAAGACTCTGTGATTCTATTTATATGAAATTCTAGAAAAGGCAATAATGTAGTATTAAAAAACAGATCTAGAGTTTTGAGGTCTGGAGTTTATGGGAGAGGTTTAACTTGGAAGGTGAAGGAAAGGTTTTTTATACAGTGGAAATATTCTGTCTCATGACTGTGTGATTTTTTTTTTTTGAAACAGCATCTTACTCTGTTGCCTAGACTAGAGTACAGTGGCATGATCACAGCTCACTGCAACCTTGAACTTCTGGATTCCTGTGATCCTCCTTCCTCAGCCACCTAGGCAGCTGGGACTACAGGCAGGTACCACCACACCCGGCTAATTTTAAAATTTGTAAATAAAGATGGGGTCTCTCTGTGTTGTCCAGGCTGGTCTCAAACTCCTGGTCTCAAGTGATCCTCCTGTCTTAGCCTCCCAAAATGCTAGGATTATAGGCATGAGCTACCATGCCTGTCCAGTTTGTATGGTATTTATACAATTATGGACATTTATCCAAACTCATCAAATTGCTCATTTAAAACTGGTGAATCTTACAGTATGAATCTTATAGTATGTAAATTATACCTCAAAGAAGCTGATTGTTAAAAATTTACAAAAGAAAACTCAGCATGAGCCTCATGTGTCTGGTCCCTCATGTTTCTGGTCCCTTTCTGAGGAGGCAAAGTGAGAAGGCAAAATGAAAAAGAATACAACTCAAAATTTTCCTTAGCTCAGGGGAAATACAAACACAAGGTTTAATTTCTTGGGATCATTCACCAAGAGAGCAAGACTATCTTAAAGCATAATGTTTTTTGTTATTTTTGCAACATGTCCCAGATTCTTTATCAGAACTCTTTATTGAAAATGTCACCTTAGGTTTTGTTTCACTTGATATTTTGTAATTAGAGTGTTGAGATTAACATCATGTATTAGTGAATATAAAGATATTCTGTATGTTGTGTCACTGAGGAGAGCATATTCTCTAAAAGAAAAAATGCCCTGTGTTCTATTGCTGCAATATGCACATGTCAGAAATGGCAAAAGCTACCTTGTTTTATTTTGTTATTATTGTAAAGTTTGGGGAAACCTTTAAGTTTACAATATGATCTTTGAGAGAAATGACTATTTAAAAAGATAACTGGCATGTGCTTAACTATATGTGCCATGCCAGGATTTTATATCTCATTCTAATTTAATTAAAATTAATTCTAGCCTTACCCAGAGTGTAGGTATTATCTCTTCTTTTGTCTTTTTCTTTTCTTTTATTAGATGAGCCACGGAGGCTAAGGAAGGCCCTGGGACTTGTTCAAGCTCACAAAGCCCGCAAGTGGTAGAGCTTGCAAGGGATATATAAGCAGGGTGTGGGACTCTGGTTTCAAAGTCCGTATTCTTTTTATCCCAGCCATCTTTCCTCCAAAATAAAAAAGTAAAGGATAAGGGGCAGAGATGAACAGTGATGTACTGCTCTGGGGGACAGTAAGAATCTGTGAGTTTCAGAACACAGATCTCCTCCTTACATTAAGAAAACCTAGGAGTTCTGAGACTTGGCCCCAAGCTTTCCGTGTACCAAGAAAAGCCAGTGTTTGCAGAGCTCAAATTAAATTGGGATCTCTGAGGATAGACCAAAGATTGCTCTAAATGTATTTATCTGTAGATAAATGTATGTGTCTCTGTATATATGTACACACACACTGTGTTAATCTGCTCAGACCACTGTAACAAAATGCCATACACTAGGTGGCTTAAACCATATACATGATTTCTCACAATTCTGGAGACTGGGAAGTCTAACATCAAGGTGCCATAAGATTCAGTTCCTGGTGAGGGACCCCTTCCTGGCTTACAGACAGCTCCCTTTTTTCTGTGTCCTCATATGACACGGAGAGAGAGAGAGAGTTCTGGTCTCTCTTCTGATAAGGACTCTAATCCCATCATGGGGTCTCTACCCTTGAGACATCATCTAAACCTAACGACCTCTCAGAGGCCACCTCCAAATACTATTGCATTGGGAGTTGAGGCTTCAACATATTAATTTTGGGGGATACAAACATTTCATTTATTAAACACACAGATGCACAGATGTATATACCCCCTCAGTGATTCTCATATGCAGCAAAGTTTTGAGAACATTGCTTTAGAACAGTTGCTCTCACGCTTTAGTATGGCTCAGAATCACCTGGAAATCTTGTTAATAGATAGATTGATGGCTACCACCCCTAGAGTTTCTGACTCTCTAGGTGTGGGGTGGGGCTCTATAACTTGAATTTCTAAGAAATCCTCAGGTGATGCTTAAGCTGCTGGCTCCCTTGAAGAATTATCATTTTGGAACTTCTGACTTCTGACATACACATCCTAGGGAAGATTCCCATATGTAGTAGGTAAAGTTATACAGATTTCACATTAAAGAGACAGACTTAGCCTGGAGATAAAGATCTGAAAGTCAGGGTACATTTATAACTATGGTATCTATTAGGCATCCAACCGTTTTCTAAATTAAAAACTGAGAAAATAATTGGAGAAAATGCAAGCAAGAATAGCTTGAAAAGCAGTTTAAGAGGAAGAGGAGGATGAAGGTCTCAGGAGGACACTGCAAAAAGCAATAGAAAATGCCACTTTAGGAAGAATACATGGTACGCCAGAAATCTTAGATAGAACAAATAATGTTAACTATTTTTGTGAAACTATAAAAGTAGATTCAATTTGTCTGTATTTCCTAAACCACAGAGGGAATAGAGTGTATAAGAGGAGAAATTTTTATCTTTAGAGTCACGATGACATTCCAGTGCAAGAAGAAGCAAATATCACACTTGAATCTCATGTTTCCTTTGATAAATTTTCTTTGAAAACTGGGGACCAGGCTAATGTAATTCCAGTATATAATGCTACCTCTGTAAGAAAAGCTGACTTATGCTAGATGCTTTTTTTTAATGATAAGTGTGTAGTTATTATGAAAGACTATGATGTTCTAGAATTAAATGAACAAATGAAGAACAAAAAAGGAAAGGGATAAGTATAATTGTTCTGGAATCAAGAGTTCCTTTTCCCTTGCTAGATTTAGGTAAACAAAAAAGTTTTTAAAACTATTATAAGGGGTTTCGATTGTATTTTACAAAGCTAAGTGGGCAAGACACGTTTCGCTTTATTTTCTTTAAATAAAATTAAATTTGACTCCAAGTTCCAATACCACAGATGGGGTGGCAAATTCCTTCTGAGTTATTATCCCTTCCCTATTACAAATATCATGCAAGGAATCTTTAGCCAAGTAGGCTCGTCTGGGTTGTGGGCTTCATTCTGGTTACTGTTAAGGAGGCCATGACCCTTAAAAGTCCACGGGTGCTGCTGCCCTTCCCCATGCAACTCTCAGGGCCTAGGAATCTTAACCAAGGGTAGATGCCTTTGAACCAAATCCAGACTCAACTTGCCCATCATGAAGCCATCGCCAACCTTCTTTCCTCTCCACACCAAATTCAAACTTTCACTTTAGGTTCTTCCCTATAACCTGACCCTTCAATATAAGGCAATGGCCAAAGAAGTGGATGGGCATGACCTCGTGACAATAGAAATGGGCCACCATGTTCTTCCAAGAGACAAGAACTTATAGTGCATCTTAATCAGGGGTATGCCAACGTCCTAGGATGTGATTATGATCAGACAAAAGGGTTTGTCCAACTATACAGAGGCTCATTTTAAAATGAGCAGTGGCTCACATCTGTAATCCCAGCATTTTGGTCGGCTGAGGCAGGTGGATTGCTTGAGTCCAGGAGTTCAGAACCATCCTGAGCAATATGACAAAACTCATATTTTGCAAAAAATACAAAAATAAGCTGGACGTGGTGGTTCATGTCTATTGTCATGAGCTCTAAGAGCTTTATTGTTTAGGCTGTTACATTTAGAGGCTGAGCTGGGAGGATTGCTTGAGCCCGAGAGATTGAGGCTACAGTGAGCCTTAATTTTGCCACTGTACTCCAGCCTAGGTAACAGAGCAAGATGCTGTCACAAAAAAAATCAATCAATCAATCAATCAATCAATAAAAAGCACTATTTGCAGTGTGTGGTGTGAAGACACTTTCCATTCCCCACCCACAAACACATACTTTGAGAATCACTGTGGTAACAGCTTCTATTACCTGTAAGAGTACAGAATTTTTCTAGTGTGACAGAAAACCACAGCTCTAAGACACATGGTGGAATATGCAGACTCCTATCAGATAATTCTAAGTGAGAAGAGACCTTCTACCCAAAAGCAGCACAAAAATGTGCAGTAGCAGCCGAAGATGAGGAAGAATTTCTGGCTTACGGTAGAGCCTTAGAAAATTTTTAAAAACCTCAGGTACTTTTAAAAAATATCTCAATAAAACATATATAGAACTTCTGCTTCTGGGAAGATGCAGTAGCTATATTTTTCCCTATTCTTTCAATTCAGTGCAACTAAAACCAAAAAAATGAAATTCTAAAACCTGTTAAAAAATACACAGGAAGATAAGAAAAAGGGAGCAGAGAGAACAACAGAAAACAAACGGAAAAATCAAAGAGTACATATGTAATTTATTTATTTTGTTATTGTTGCTTGTGCTTTTGGTATCATATCTATCTATGGAATTATTGTCTAATCCAAAGTCATGAAAATTTACACCTATAATTTCCTCTAAGAGCTTTATCATTTAGGCTCTTACATTTAGGTCTTTCTTGGATCCATTTTTAATTAATTTTTATGTATGGTGTGAGGGAGGGGTCCAACTCTTGGCATGTTTTTGGAAAATCAATTGGCCATAAATATAAAGACTTCTTTCAGGATTTTAAATCCTATTCCACGTATGCTGGTAACACTGTCTTAATTACTGTAGCTTTGTAAGTTTTGAAATTGGGAAGTGTGAGTCCTCCAATTTTGTTTGAGTCTTTTGGCTATTCTGCAACCCTTGCCTTTTCATATGTATTTTAGAATTAGCCTTCAATTTCTGCAAATAAGTCAGCTGGTATTTTTACAGGAATTACATTGAATCTGTCGATCAGTTTTGAGGTTATTGCCATTGTAACAATATTAAATGTTCTGTACCATGAACATGAAATGTTTTTCTATTGATTTATGACTTTAGTTTGTTTCAATAATGTTTTGTGGTTTTTAGTACATGAGTTTTACATTTCCTTTGTTAAAGTTATTTGTATTTTTTTTTTCTGATATACTTTTAAGTCAAATTATTTTCTTGACTTTATTTTTGACTTATTCATTACTACTACATAGAAATACAATTAATATTCATATTTGTATGTGGTATCTTGCAAACTTGCTGAACTCATTGACTAGTTATAATAGTTTTTAGTAGATTCCTATAGGATTGTCTATAAATAAGATCATGTCATCTAAAAATAGAGATAGTTTAACTCCTTCCTTTGAAATGTGGATTCTTTTAATTTAATTTTGTTGCTGATTTTCCTTGGCTAGGATTGCTAACACAATGTTGAATAGAAATAACAAGAGCAGACATCCCTGTTTTGTTTTTGATATTCACTATGAAATATGATGTTAACTATTTAATATGCAACCCTTTGTATCTGTTTTTTGACACCAAAGGGATCAGACCAAGCTTACTAATTTTTAGCCTGATTTTCCCCCAATATACCACAAACATTTCTCAATGCTATTAAATAGTATTTTCTACATCATCTTAATGAATACATGGCCAGTCTCTTCTATGCGACGACTCTTTAAAATTAATTCTTTCATTGTTTTTCTAAGTTTATTAATTCCAACGATTATTTTATAAATCCATGTAGTTATATCCATAGTTTTTTATTTAGGCTAATATCTGAGAAGTAGCATATCTGAGTCAAAAGGCATGCACCATGTAATATATTTTCATATTCAATTTAATTTTTATTCTGCTTATTTTTTTTCCTCTAACTGAATTGTCAAGTTCCTTAGGGTAGAACCTGAATTTTTTTCCTCTAACTGAATTGTCAGGCTCCTTAGGGTAGAACCTGAATTCCACAGGGCAATTCACCTGGAGGTGCTTAGGGAAAATCTTTAAAGGACAGGATTTTTTTTTTCAAACAAATTATTTATTCTTAAACATCCTTCATTATATCCAATATATGTTAACTGTTATTTTTTTGTGTGTGTTTTTATGATATAAAATGACACATACACACACACACACACACACACACACACACACACACCTTTCAATAAAAATTAAACATTTTTGATATACTTCATCTAATTTTATTTTTTACTTATTATTTCTGTAAGTGTCTGATTATCAAAGATATTTCAAGTCTTTTTTTTTTCTTTTTATTTGAGACAGAGAAGTATCTAACTTGGCCCTTATATACACATTCTTTAAAGATGAGAGGGTTTGGTGAATAAATAAAGTTAGTAAAACTTTTAGCTTCTTTTATATTAATAGCCAGACTGAATTAATATGTTCAGTTTGTCTAAACAATAATCACAGGTAGTAACAATAAAATTTAGCAGCTAAATTTTACACAAATTGGGAGATTAGGTGTGTTTAGTAGGCAGTTTGGAGAGGCAGGCGATATGAGGAATAAGACAAGTTAAAGAATAACAGGGGAAGAGACATGTGAAATAGTATGAGAGGACCCAAAAGAAAATTCACAGAAATCTGTGCCAGGTGAAACAAACAGGAAAAGATAATGGCTATTAAATGTGAAGAATCTGAGCTTTTGTCCTAGGAGAGTTTACTATATTATAAATTACTGTTTGGATATTACTGTGCTAAAAACAAGTGACATTTTGTTTAAAAAAAATGAGTGAAATTTTTCTCATACTGGACTCTGTTTGACTTTAAAGTTGTTTTTTAAGGAAATCTGTTAGAGCTGTTTATAGATATGCTATTTCAAAGCCAGGGACTTTATGTATATATACAATTTATCTCAGCATATAGTAAAGGGATAACCTCTTTTATGAAATTTCCCTCAACTGTTAGCAAAGTCCATGGCTTTTAAAGTTCAGAGATTTCAGAGTTTCTTATCAAGACATCTACATCTGTACCTCTAGCTCCTTAGCAAGGAATATAAACATGAAAAAGATGAGCTCATTGTTAATTTTTATTGAGATGCAAAAATGGCAATACTGTGTTGGATGTGGTGCTTGGAGTCCTTGTGTTTGGAGATCTTAGATTTCGAGTAATGAGATAAAAATATAATAAAACAAGTTTATAGTGATATAGTATAAACATTTATTATGCAGTCTTATATATCCAAACTGCTTAAGACCAAGACAAAACCTAAACATTGAATATCTATATAATCTGTGGAGATGTTTTAGGGGAGCTACAGGCGCAGTGCCTAGAGGAATCAGATAAAGGAAGAGTATGTTCTGTGGTGCAAGGAGCCGAAGATTCTGAATGAGATGGGGCTTGAGGAGAAAGCATGAAGTGGTCAGACATGATTTCAGATCCCCTTTTTCTCCGCATCAAATTATAAAGCAGGAGTTATATTCATTTTCTCAGTTTAGGAGAAAGAGAGGAAGATTTTAGGAATGTTAGGTATGTATATACACGTGGTAGGGGAATGGTTTTGTATTATTTTATGATATGGTCAGTTAGGGGTAGCCACAGGGAGACAGAGGAGAAGCTTTTTTATTATGCTCACAGGTCCTAGAGACAAGAATTCTTTTTTATTATGCTCACAGGTCCTAGAGACAAGTAGTGTGATATGCCACATAAAGCCACGTGGGAAAGACACCAGGGTGGTAAGGAGTCAGAAAACGGGAGCAATGGGAGTCCTTAGGCCACAACCTTAGGTTTCCAAGGGAAAGGCAGGGCAGGGAAGAACCAACAGTCTAGGATTGGCTCCTTTGAATCACTTCAGTGGGCTCTAAACTACAGGAGTGGTCCCTTGTTACCTAGTACTTGACCCTGGCATGATTAAGACAGAGGAATGTTGCCTCCTAGAGGGTATGGGCCAGATAGAGAAGACATTACTCTGAACTGCTTAGTTTGTATATCAAAGACATCCTCCCAGCAGGGTCCTTTGTTATCCCTAACAGTTGGCTAGCCCAGAAAAAAAGCAGTCTCTTGTCATCCAAAAGGTTTTGTTTTAAGATGTCGAAACATCATAATATACAGAAAATCAAAAATTCTTACAGTATAAGAACGTAATGAAAAAAAATGCTGAAAGCTATGGATCAGCACGAACAGTGGAACACTCAAAAGAGTTCTTCCTCCTCCTCCAGGGGCATGGCGCTATCTTTGGATCCCAACACCATCCATATATAAGGCTGGGAAGGGACATGCCAAAGCTCGATGAACTAGAAAGGGATCCCAGATGCTGAGAAAGATGCTTTTAATCAACTACAGTGTGTCATTTCCATTGTGACCTCAGTTTCTCAATTCACAAAGTCTTCCTTTTTATTCTGATGGCTGCTCTTCTAGTAGGATTATTATCTACCCATGCTTGGGCCACTACACTAGACCCCTATATGGTATTCCTTACAAGGCCTGCCCTCTTGCCACTGGTTAATGATCTTTTTACATTCATGACCAGTCTTGCCAAAGCTCACTTTCGGCTTGGCTGACTCTGCCTCCTTGAAGTTCCACTTCAAGTTCACGCCTTACTAACATTGGAGCTCAGCAAATGATACCCAAAAGTATGGTGCTTTGGCATGCACTTTGAATTAAAATAAATGGAAAGACCTTAGAAGCTGCCTCAGAACCATGGACTTCCTAACCTTCTCCTTTCCTCTCCCTGCATTAGGCAGGGAGAGGCTCTTTCCCTGGAATTTCCCTATTTAATGGAGGAAATTTTATCCAGAAGAAATGCAATTGTCTTTAACACCCTCCTTAAGAATCGCATTTAAAATCAAGGAAAGATTAGCTAGTCATCACCATGCCCAGACAAGCTTTTCGTCTATACTTCTGGAGGCAGCTCTGAGACATTAACCAAGAGACTTTATCCGTATAGTAAGACAACTTTGTTTCCAATGCAGTTCTGTCCCGCCTCATTCTGTAATTTGTAGGTTCCATTCAGGTTCCTAAGAGAATCATTTACAAACAATTGTCTTCTTTTGGGGCCCATTTATTTCCCCTGAAAATTATTAAATACTCCTCACAATTGCCCTACATCCTCTATTTCCTTCTCCACTATGAAGAGAGTGTTTAAAACTCAACGATCTGTCCCTTCTTCGAGTCTCATTTTGTGTGGCTTCTGTGCTTATGCATATTAATACATTTGTATGCCTTTTCTCCTGTTAACTGTCAGTTGGTTCATTTCAGCAGCCTGGAGCCTTCAGAGGGGGAGGCAAAAAAATTTTTTTGCCCCTACATAAATAATACTTCAAACTCTTTCATGAATTCTTATGAACCTTATTACATACAGTTCTGTTACAGCAGGTAGCTAATGAGGCGTGAGCAGGGCAGGAGAGGGCTCCCCACTCCCCACTCCCCACCAGGAATGTCGGGCAACCATCAGGTGATGGTTGGGCAGTTGTCACAGTGCCTCTTTAAAATAATAACTGGTCACAGCTGGTGCCAGGGAAGGGCGGTCTCCCAATAGATAGAAACACCTGAAACTGGTGATCAGTAGCTTCCCAATAAGATCTCAGGTGCTGGGTGAGTGGGCCCAAGCATGCACACTAAGAGGCAACATGGTGGAGTTTAACTGGTGGATGAACTTCCAGGGACATTTGACAGGTAAGGAGAACACCTACAGTGAGCCTGGGTACAACTCCAGTAAACACACTGCGCATGCTCACCTTCCAAGTGCTGGCAGACCACTGTGCATGCAGACAGCCCACCCCGAGGGGAGAATCGGGGAGAAGGGATGCCCGACCCCAGAACTATGCCCACATAGGAAACCCCAAATGAAAAAGTCAAACAGTGCACTTGACTCTCTCAAGTCATGTGCTTGGGTCTCTTCTAAGTGTACTTCACTTCCTTTCATTCCTCCTCTAAAGCTTTTTAATAAACTTTCACTCCTGCTGCTAAATTTGCCTCAGCCTCTCCCTCTGCCTTCAACCCCTCAGTCGAATTCTTTCTTCCGAGGAGGCAAGAACCGAGGTTGCTGCAGACCCACATGGATTCGTTGCTTGTAACATACTTTGGTGCCCTGTCTCAGACACATTCCGCCGCAAACAGTTCTTTTATCAAATCTCTAGCCTTTGCCTCACCTAGGTCAGAATTTTTAGTTTTGCTTCTGTGCTTTTGCTCAGCTGTTTTCGTAGCCCTCCTTCCCTTGAATTAGATTCTACTTATTCTTCAAGGCCCAGTCTAAATTCTATTAAAAAAAATTAATTTAAAAAAACATTTAAAAATGATTCCTGTGACAGATTATACATTCTATTTGTAACTGGAAACCTTGCACTACATACTTCAGCTCGTGACTGCTTTTTTTCTCTCTGTCTTTGTTAGTGTGGGGAAGACAAAAATAATTTTCTCTCTACCCTTCCGAGTTCTTAGTTGGAATGAGCTCCTGTAACGAAAGAGAGATTAACAAGAAAAAAGCCCGTTAGAGTGTGTATACCTCTTTTATACACGGGCGATACCCAGGGAAAATGAGTCAATCTTCAAGAAGGAGCTTTGAGTTCAGGCTGAAATACCATCTTCAGCTGAAACAAAGGAGGCTATTGGGGGAGGCTGTAATGAGGAGATGATCAGGAAAAGCTTGGTAAACAAGGGTAAGGTGTGTTACACAGATTTTTGTTGGTGCCTTCTCTATTGATACAGTTTCTAGTAATTTAAAGTCATCCTTCTCTTCTTGGTACAGAGAGATGGAAACCCTTTCAAATGGAGATTACCTTTATACGTATAAATTTTCTTGACCAAAGGGAAACTTCTTCTACTCTCTTTGCAGAGCTTCTCCTGTGTTTGCAGTTTCTCAAAACAATCAGCATTAAATATTTTAAGAGCACTGTTTTGGGGTAGCATATTTGGGTCACCGATAATCATCTTTTGGGGTGGTGAGGTCTAGTCTCCCATTCTAGGAATAAGTCTATTAGCGAGGATTCTGAGAAAGAATTTATCTCTTTTAACATTCTGTTAAATCCAGTGTTTCATGTATTTCCATTCTGCTCTCCCAAACATGTTGTAAACATTTTAGCAATGGTAGCCTTTGGACACCAAGCAGTAACCCATAGTACATGCTTTTTGACAGAGGAAGCCATACTGAATAAGATAAAATGTCACAACCATGCAGTGTATAGGGAAGTGATCAAGCATTGAATGGCACTAGTCAGTTTCTAAACAAGGTCATATAGTTGTGCAAAGGTTTTTGTTTCTTTGTTTTTCAAAGGCTTAGGATGGTAAAAACAGGAAAAAATATTCCCGATATTATGTGGCCCACTGTGTTGTTTGGTGCAAACATCATAGGGAAACAGGAACCTGGAATATTTGATGAGCCCGCCAACGATGGCATGTTAACCTGGAGCGTGCTGTGTTTTCTTTTATTTCTCAGGATCCGTGTAATTATTCATAGTGGATATTATCCAAGGGCAAAGAATGTGTGGTCCTTCTGACCAGGGACCAGTTTCCCTAAATAAAAGAGCTGACTAATTATCATCTCTCCCATCTCAATTCCATTTCTGCCACCCACAGCAATGAAGAACTTCATTAAAAAACATTACTAATTTATTTAAAATGCTAAATCAATTTAGTATTCCTTTTAATTTCCCAGGAGACTTTGAAGAGTTTATGGAACCATCTGTGTATGCCCAGAAGTGGTAATAATAATACTAGGAGAACCTGCCTCAGCTTTGGTGGCCTTTTCTCTTTCAGAAGTGGCCCAAAAGGGACCTTGGCTTTTACTGGTTAGTTATAGTTACTTTCTTTCAAACTGGTAAGAAAGGAGACTATACTTCCAATACTCTTTTAGGACATAGATGTGTCAAAAATGAACTATACTAAAATGAACAGTTCATAAAGACTACTTAATAGGATTATTCACTAATCAGATTCATGAAAAAGTTGGGCAGGTTCATTCCTGGCTTGTTTTTATTCGCCGAGTTTTCGGGTAGCCTAGCGAAGCTCATGAACCACCGTGTGCCAATGATAATGCTATTATTTCTCAGCTCCAAGCCCACCTTTCTAAACTCCATGTTGTGATGCTGGGGCTAGGACTTCGTAAACTACATTTGAGCATGGTCAGCTGGCCCCTGCTAGGTTCTACCAAAAGGGGACACTACAGGAAGATGGCAAGGCTGGAAAAGGGAGAAGGAATTTTCTTCCTCCTGTTTGTTTTGCATGTTCTTCCTCCTGTTCAATACTTCACATTTGCAGCAGCAACACTTTCCCATAACAATAGCTGAAGTCATTTGTTGTTTTTGTTTTTTCAACCCTTGCAGAGCTGGGTTATCCTGAAACTGCCTTTGCAAAAATTATAACTGAGTCGAGTATTACAGTGAAAGAGACCTGACCCAGGCGACTCCATCTTGCTTCTAACCTCCATGCTGTCCTTGTGCAATGATGGTGGGCCAAACTTATTTTGGGAGAGACTTGATTTATAGTTTACCTTCAAAGCAAAGATAATAATAGCTCTTTCCCAAAACAAACGTCTTTCCTGCCTGGAGACTACATTGTCTTTACAGGACTAACAAATTTGCTACAAGATTAGAAATTACAGTTTAGGAGTCATGTAGTCAGAGGCTGCAAGATTCTGAACCTCTCTAGATTGCTTTTAGGGATAACAGTACTGTTGTAAAACTTAAGATCAATGCTTGAGATATTTTTGCAGAGCTTGTACTCACTTGATAATCTGACACCATCCAGATTGATAAACTAGCTTACATGGTCTGTGGCCCCCACTCAGGAACTGACTCTGAGCAAGAGGCGTGCTTCAGCTCCCTATGATTTTATCTCCAACCCTACCAATCAGCACTCCCGAGTCACTGGCTCCCTACCCATCAAATGGTCCTTTAAAACTCCAGTCTCCAAGTTTTCAGAAAGACTGCTTTGTGAAATAATAAAATTCCCTTGTAGCTGGCTCTGTGTAAATTAAACTCTATTGCATTTCCCCTGTCTTGATAAATAGGCACTCTCTAGGCAGTGAGCAAGGAGAATGGTGGGCAGTTAACAGTTCTACAACCTCAGAAGCATTAGCACAGCTGGCACCTTCTCCTCAGGAGTCTTAGTTTCAGCTACACAAGGTCTTCCCTTTAGGCCTCTAAGTTTAAATAAATCCCAACCTCTTTCCTTTGTTTCCTCAGGCCAAGGCATGTGGCTGCTTCCTGTGTTATTTCCATAATATCTTAATGCAGTGATAGGAAAACTTGTGTCTGTATTGTTTATGGCTGCTTTTGTTCTATAACAGAAGAGTTCAGTACTTGACATCATATGATTGCAAAGCTGA
The DNA here is from genome assembly GCA_004027715.1 of Plecturocebus donacophilus. Lineage (NCBI taxonomy): Eukaryota > Metazoa > Chordata > Mammalia > Primates > Pitheciidae > Plecturocebus > Plecturocebus donacophilus. The sequence goes on from PVKP010012526.1 coordinate 23,557, forward strand.
AAATATTTACTGTCAGTAATATAATGAAATATTTGCTAACCATACTCTGTTTCAAAGTTTACTGAATGATAACTCAGTGTCTTATTCTTGCCTTAGTTAACAAGTTTATACTGAATTAATTTTTTAAATATTAAATTCCTTCAGTTCAAATAACTGATACAGTTTCTGTCTCCTGCATGGACCCTGACTGATATAGAAATTGATTCCATGAGTGGCCTCAGGTAACAGATGCTCCAAAATGGCATTTGAAAATTGATTTCTTCGTGTTCTTGGGTCTGAACACAATGCAGACATTATATGCTGGTAATCTATGGCATGTAGTAGCAACTCATTCAATCAAATTACCACTGTTAATGACTGTAATAAAGTGCCTGCTAAGGCATGTGCTTAAGAAGCTACATTATGGCAGTCACAATGATTCTAAGAACTTTGATGTGGAATGGATTTTCTGGTATCACTGAAGCTCTTATAAAAGGAAAATGACAAACTCATAGACTCAGAGAGCTTCTACTGCTCCCCTAAAAGAATATTTTCTTTCCAAAGGGCTAGTGTATTAGTTCATTTTCACGCTGCTAGTAAAGACATACCCAAGACTGGGAAATTTACAAAGGAAAGAGGTTTAATGAACCCACAGTTCGACAATTCTTTAATTGTTTAAAAACCATTATCTAGTGTTAAGTCTTATAATGAAAATACATTTGAATACTTGTAAGACTGGGGAGGCCTCGCAATCATGGTGGAAGGGAAGGGAGAAGCAAAGTCACATCTTACATGGTGGCAGGCAAAAGATCTTGTGTAGGGGAACTCCCCTTTATAAAACCATCAGATCTCATAAGACTTATTCACTATCAAGAGAACAGCATGGAGAAGACTTGCCCCCAGGATTCACTTACCTCCCACCAAGTCCCTCCCATAACGTGGGAATTATGGGAGCTATAATTCAAGATGAGATTTGAGTGGGGACACAGCAAACTATTATCAGCTAACAATGCTGAAAATCAAACACAAAATTTAATTGGGCAGTTTAATTATAACAAAAGTGAATTTGTACCTTTTCCAAATCCTTCATGTCTGACCTGAGGAAAAATATGCAACCCTATCAGTCTGTTGAGATCTATGAACCCCTTCTCTGATGATTGCTTTAGATGCATAAAATAAAATATATAGAAATAGAAAATAAAATGTGAAACTAATTATATTGCAAAACAGTAACCAAACATTAAAAAATATATTATTTACATTAATGGTTTAAAGAACAATATTAGTGGTAAGTCTTATAATGGAAATACATTTGAATACTCTTTTGACATATCTGCACCAACTGTAATTTAATATAAAATATCTATGATTTCTATTGTTGACAGAGTCATGGGTAATGATAATACAAATGCTCCTTGAGTTACAACGGGGTATGTCCCAGTAAACCCATCATAATTTGAATATCTTAAGTTTAAGATGCGTTTAATACACCTGACTACAGAGCATCATAGCTTAGTGTAGCCTACCTTCAATATGCTTTGAATACTTACGTTAGCTTACAGTTGGGCAAAATCATCAGTGAACATAGTACACTGTAGATTATAAGTTGGTTACTCTTTTGGGCATGTGGCTGACTGGGATTTGAGGCTCACTACCACTGCTCAACATCATGACAGAATATCGTACTATATATTGCTAGCCTGGGGGAAACATCAAAATTCAAAATTTTAAGTATGGTTTCTGCTGAATGCAAATTGCTTTTGCACCATTGTAAAGTTATCACAAGTCCGGTATAAGTAAAACCCTAAGTCAGGGACCCTGTAGTACATGCTGATTTTTTGCCAATATTTTTATTTTTGAAAAAATGTTAAATTTCAGTTAAGTGTTATTAAAACAAGGATTTTTTTATTCTTCGTTTACTCATCTTCTGAACTACATTCATGTACTCCAATTTAAGAATCCCTGTTTTAGCAGTATAGGTATTCTTGGTAAGTTAGCTAAACAGGTCAAAGTTATTTAGAGAAGTGCCAAGGTTGTAGGGCTTTTTTAGTCTCCTTTTAAGTCTTTCTACTTAGAACTCATCCATATATTTTCATTTCTTACCTCAGTGATCTCTTCATCTATGAAACTGTATAAAATACATCTATGTGCATCTATGTTGTTCTCCAGGACTTTTGCTATCAAAGCACTTATAATGCTTTACTATTAAAGTACTTTAGAGTATTGTGCATTCCCCATCAAAGGGCATGTGACACTGCCTGTTTGTCTTTATTATTCTCCCTACTGGACTATAAGCTGACTCATATTACAGATAATATCTTGCTTGTTCATGTTATGTCTAGCACAGGGCCTGCTCAATCTATATTTGTCAATAAATAAGTGAATGAATGGATTAATTTCAAGGTGGAAATAATTTTTTTCTTATTCACGGCCAAAGGTCTTGACTAGGTATTTTGTGAACATGTTGCCATGAGTGGAGATAGAAGAGAGATTGTGATCAATGTGTCAATACAAATCTGCCCCCACCTGGAACCTACTGACACTGGCGCAGTAGATGTATCACTTACTGGGGTAGACACTGTTAGTGGCCTACTTAGCGTTTCTTCCATTTTTTTATCTTGCAAATAAACTTAAAATTTGTTTTGCAATATCAGTATGACATGCATGTACAATCAGGGGAGACTGAATCCCTCCTTAGCCATGGAAACGGAGATGAGTCTCGATCAGCTCTCTAGTCAGAGCAATTGTCATTGAAAGATGATGCCTGGTTTAGGCATGGGCATATGACACAACTATGGAGAATGAAATGTAGCAACTGTGCTGAGGGGTTTCTAGGAAAGGATAAAAGGACATGCGGCTGGGCGCGGTGGCTCACACCTGTAATGCCAGCACTTTGGGAGACCGAGGCATGTGGATCACGAGGTCAGGAGTTCGAGACCATCCTGGCCAACATGGTGAAACCCCGTTTCTACAAAAAATACAAAATTAGCTGGGTGTGGTGGCAGGTGCCTATAATCCCAGCTACTTGGGAGGCTGAGGCAGGAGAATCACTTGAACCCGGGAGGCAGAGGTTGCCGTGAGCTGAGATTGCATCATTGCACTCCAGCCTGGATGTCAAGAGTGAAACTCCGTCTCAAAAGAAAAAGATATGCATGGGAGGCATCATTTCTGTTTTCCTCCCTTTCAAAATGGTTATGAAGAGACCATGCCTAGAACTGTTGCAACCACAGTGTGATAATGAGGGGAGCGGCTGACTGACTGAGAATTACATTGTGGAAAACTCAAAAGAAAGTAGGTCATTTGATGTCATTGAGATATTTTATTAACTGCTGTACTTGCTATATGACAACCAATGTCTTTGTTATTTAAGCCAGTTTTTGATTGTTTTTTTTTCTTACTTACATCTCAAAGGGTCATATCTACATGAGTTTTATAAGTGCGGGGCAGCTTCCTAACACCCATGCACAGATGTGATAGGGAATTCATTCTGCCGAGATTTTGATACTGCAGAGTAACAGAAGTCTGCCACAGTATGCAGGAATTCTTTTAGAGCTACGAAACTCTAGCAGACTAATTTAGAAAGTGGGTAGGGTGCCGGCAACTTCTGAAGCTCACCAAATAAGAACATTTAAGTCTGGGTGATAAGCACATAAGCATTTGTAGGTGAACTAACCCCAAACACTCTTTTCAAACCCAAATATGCTATGGAGAGGCATTCTTCTCCAGCATGTTATGTGTTACCATGTTATGAAACAGGCTTTGACATTTGGATGCCTACCACTTGGTGAGTGGTTAGTTATAAAATGCTATTGGTTCAACAGATTATACTTCTGGAATAAAGCCTGGACTTCTGGGATCTTTTTAGTGGCTGGTTTATTTGTATTTCCAAGGCCATTTTTCCAATAAGCCAACACAATCAAATTACATGCAGCTTTGAAGACATTCTACCTTACAGTTTGACATTTTAATTAGGACTTTAAAGAGATAATAATCACAGCCCACAACTTCCCTAATGTTACCTAGAAATGGGTCAGTTAATTAGGATCCCAGAAAAACCACTGCATACATTTCTTTTTAATTGTTTTTCCAAACTTCCATCACCACATCTCTTGGCTTCAACTCAGACCAAATCAAACAAACAGCGGAGAAATATTTGATCTCTCTGGCCTTCAAAACATCTAAGGGTGCAAATAATTCAGTTTGTGTCTACCATCTAAAAATGTATGTTTCACCCAACCTAAGACATTTTTCTTTCAGGATTGCTTTTGAAAGGAAAATCATGCTAGTTCATTTTATTAAATTACTCTCTTTGAAAGCCATTAAGATCCTGTTCACCTGATCCCTTTGATTCTTTTATCTAGATTTCATTTTTCTTTATCTTTTCTAGAGTAGCATTAGGATTGGGTGGTCTCACCAAAGAAGGTTTTAATGCTCTCTGACTGCATGTGAATTCCTTCCAAGGGCATTTTTATAAGACGGAAGGAAAAATGAGTCCATCTATTATTGAGAAACAAAGGGGCCCAGGGTGTGATAGCAATTCAAGAAATGAATTCTATACTTTTGGGTGGGTTGTGTGTAACAGGATGCTCTCTGCCTCACCAAACCTTGGCCCTTCCTATCCCTTGGGTCAATATACAAGAATGGAAATGTGGTAAATGTCTGAGCTGTTTGTCTAATGCTCTGATGTGTTTTGACACATTTAGGAGGGAGAGGTGATTGCTGCTTCTCAGAAAGTGTATAAGGAGTGTAATAATATGCCACTTTGTTCTGCCAGGCAAGTACCTTTAGAGTCACTTTTGAACCTGATACATGTACCTCAGTATTCAGCTGGATGATTGGTTATGGCATTTATCTCAGTTCCTGAGTCCAGATATTACAAAGTTCCTTTAGTTACATAGTTCGGCTGCTGGTGGTTAATGGGTAGAATATTCTATGCTTGCATCTTCATTGATGATTTCATTTTTATCATCATGCTAAATGGATTAACTTCAGTCTTGCTTGTTGTCAGAGACTGAAGCTATACTGTGAAGCAAATGAAACTCAAGCTTTAAGACTTCTCACTTGCATGGGGACCTTCCAAGTCTCAACAGGAGCTCTTACCATGCATGGATGTGATCATATGTTCTTGTAAAATTCAAAAGCATAATATAATAGCAATCAATTATAAACACTGTGAATTTTCACAAGCACTTTTGTATCCACAATTTTGTACTCTTTCTCTTAAACAGGGGACTCCCAAATTGCATAACTGCTAGGCCCAGCTAACCTGCATTTGTCTCTGCTTCTTATATAGGTAATGTACTTTCTTTAAGGTTGTAGGTTCTGGGTCAGAAGAATGTGATGTGTTCAGATAGTTACAGAGTCACTCTTCAAAGTATCTGTCTATGCCGAGAATGTCCGTGAAGTAAGAAATGTTTGGGATGTTCTTATTTTCCTGTCTACTTTTTTTCCCTGAGATTTCTCCAAATTTGGTATATTTCTCTGATTTAAGGGCTCAAATGAGTAAGATATGTGTATGTGTAGCACTGAGGACAGTGAATGCACATGGTAAGTTTTCAGTGAATGCTAGCTATCATTATTATTATATTTTTCTCCAAATCTTGTAGTCTAATAAATTTTAGATTTATTAGACTAAGATTTAGTCTAATAAGATTTAGTTTAATAAGATTTAGTCTCCAAATCTTTAGTCTACAAGTCCAAATCTTGTAGTCTAATTTTCTCCAAATCTTTTCTACCTAATAACTTTATTTAGAGAACCAAGCTCAGTTATTACCATCTTGAGAAATGTCCCATTTCCCAGATGTATCATTTGGTTTTTCTCTACTATTAAAAATATTTCTGGCATTATTTGCAAACATCTTAAAGAATAATCTAATAAAATTTTCTACAATGGGCCACTGAACGCTGATGATGGCTGAATAGAGTGACCCAAGATGCCATGGTAAAAGAGCACAGGGTTTAAATGCTGGCTTCTCTGCATCCCATGTAGGTGACCACCCTCATTTCACTTCCTTTATCTTAGGAAAAAAAATAGATAATACTTTATAAGGATGTTTTAGATACTTGCAGGAATCAATATATATAATAGCTTAGACACTGAATGAATAGTTACCATTATTGTAATTAGGCCATTCTTGATGACTGTGTATCTGAAGCCCAAAAAAGGCATCTTTAATATAGAAATTCAAAAGATGATTTTCTGTCAGCTGGGGAGATATTCAGAGGCATGGTGATGTGTCTAGTGTTTCTTAAATCCAGTGTAGTTAAAATGTCTATGCCTATGAGCAGCTTTGTTTTCTAAGATATGGGATGGAAAGCAATGGAATAATATTCCACCATACTTAGAAATACTGATAAGTGATACTTAGAAATACTGATAGGTCATTTGATAGGGTCTTAGAGGAATTGGATTAGAAATTCTACATCTAGATAATGAACTTTGAGGCCTATTAGACTTTGATAAAAATATAATCAGAAATGAAACCTGAATCTATTTGCCTAATGGATCTAACTTTATACTAGATTTCTGTACAAATCTAAGTAATGATTGGTAATGGTTAAAGATTTGTGACATAGCACTTCCAGGCAAATATGGTTAAGAATCAGTGAGAAAGAACTTGCGAGAAAATATGTTCCTCAAATCTCATTTGGATTTCATTTCAATCATCTTCACTCACAATCAAGCACTTAAATTACTGATTTCTACCTTACCTGAAAAATGTAATAAAAATATTTATAGTATTCCCTTAACGTGCTTGGATAAATTATTTTTTATTATTGATTTATTTGTTTTTATATGAAACAGACTGTCTCTTAATTTCTTTGTCTAATAGGTCTAAAATTGATCAAACGTTCTTCTGAACTTGAAGATATCTAGTTTCAAGGGTGTTAGACCTAGTTCGACATGTCTACACTAACACACATAAACAAAATAGATAAACTGCTACATAAGACTATATGTAGCTTTTAAAAATATAAATATATGTCAGATATAAAATATGTAAAATTATAGACTATGAACTTCTTAAGGGCAGTATCTAGCAAAATGCCTGGAACATACAAATGCTCAATATGTGTTTGTTAAATGAGTCAATAAATCAATTGTCTTAAATTGAATTAAATGGAGTGATTTGGACTTTATAGAAAAAAACTCATGAAATGTATTGGAAAATGTGAATATTTGATTGTCTTAGAGGAGTATAAGAGATTTATGGTTTAGAAAAGAATTTAGTGAACAGAAAGGCCAATTGCCTCATTTTACACCAAGGAATCGGTTGGCCAATTTGGTCTCGGCCCTTGACACTATAGATATCTTCAAGTTCAGAAGACTGTTTTACCAATTTGGGCCCCATGAAACAAAGAATTTAAGAGACAATCTATCCGTTTCATGTAAAAGCAAAACAAAACAATAATAAAAGTAGTTTATCCAAGTAAAATAACTTGTTTAAATAAGTGACGGAACCAGGAGATGGTATAGAAAGCAAAATGAGGTTCATATGAAAACATTCCCATATGTTGCATCCTCGTGTAAATCAGTAAATGATAAGCAGAACTTCTGGGAGAATATTGAGAAAATAAGTGCTAAGTTAATGACAAGACTTGGTTTCTTCTAAAATTATTTGTGCTTACTTATAATTACCAATTTCTTTCAGATTATTTTGTTAAAATAACACAGGATTGTCCAGATAATTTAGTTAAAAAGAAAACCTATTGTATTGTGTCTTGCCCAAATTAAAAAAAAATAATAGTTAAGAGGTATAAAAATGTCTATCTTTCAAAGGTTTGTATTGTAATGAGGTTTGAAATATGTCATGCCTATAGTGAAAAGTGCAAATTTAGAAGAAGGTGAACAATGGAAAGTCAGTTTTATACAATTGACGAAACCTGAAGGACAGCCACTCACATGGCTCTCATCACTGTCAAACCCCATTTAGTGGAAAAGGAAAGAAAGAGAACAAAACAAAAGAGCAGCATGCTTCTGAGGTAGAGACATACCATGCTACAGGAATGCAGAGTTTCTAGACTCTGTATGTCTGTGTCTGTGTGTGACATAGTCTCAACTCACTAGGTACCTGAGTCCTTCTCTGTTTGAGGTATTCGACTTTCTTAACCCTATGCAGAGCTACTTGCTACAGATCACAACAAAGCTGGCTATGTTCCAGCTCAAATTACAGGTCAGCTTTTTAAGTCCCATAGGAAATTTAGCTTCAGCCAGATACTTGAATTCCTTTGAGCAACCCTCTGGGTTGATGCTTCTTAGAGATCTTCTCATTAGCAGCAGTTATGAGGCTAGCAAGGTCTGAACTATTTCCCATGCCATATGATGTAGCTTTGAAGACCACTGGGGAATGAACTACACTAGAGCTTGGGTTGATGATCTGTAGAAATGGCGTGACATCCCAGAGTAAATTTGCATTATCTTAAAACAAGAGATAAACAATTTTGTCTGTTCTTGGTGGTATGATATTGTAGGGAAAGTTACAAAATTTAGGCTCATCTAAAGCATTATCTGTGTTTTGCCAGCATAAGACCAATACTAGAGGAGGGTTATAGCTACAGGTTGAAAATATTAGATTATTAATTTTGTATATTTCTTCCCAGGTTTCTAAAAATTTTTGGCAGAGATATGACCATAGGCTGCCATCCTTGGTAGGAAGGAAGCAAGGAAGGAAGGAAGGTAGGAAAATTTATAGAGAAAATTGAGTATGGACTCGCAGATTCCTGGGCCTGGCTGAACAAATGTTAGTTTTTCAGTGAAATAATTTCTATAAGCTGGAACTAAATTGATTTGATGGCTCTGAAGCTAACATCTTTGGTTGTGTTTGTCGAAGGATCTCTTGAAATGTCTATTTGTGGGAGAGATATGAGGTTCACGATAATATTTGAAAACCCGTTAGGCATATCAAAAAAGAAATTTTATTTGAATATTCCCAGTCTGTTCAAAATGTAATCTTGTACTATCTTCCATAATAGAACAATGAATAAAGTGTTTCTCAAGCATGACTGGTATACCGACTTTGAGGCTTAGTTACGACTTTTTGCCAAAACGTCCATTTACTTTTCTGGCCTGGGGGAACTGAACTAGCAAATGGATGTCACTTTTATAAGCACGCAGTGCCTTTTCAATCTACGCTAAATGAAAGACTTTAAAAGAAAAAGGAAACTTCCATTTACATAAAACTCTTTCTTGTTAATATCCCAGAGTAGCTTGTAATATTTGGGGCAGTGAGGAGGATGAAGAAATCTCTCTGGCATTTAGCTTTAGGTTGGACAAACACATTCACTCTATACTCAAGCTTATTTTATTGTAGTATATTTTTCTCTTCTTGAATTAATCTCTTCAACATGCCTTTTGACCAGTGACCTCTGCTAGAAATTTCTCTAGACATATACAATAAGAAAGACAACACAATGTAGAAGCGTTGTATGTTTCTTATCTGCATCTCATTTGCTTGTACTGACTTAGCCAGTCTATGATCAGAGGATATGATAATTTTCCAACCACAAAGAATGTGTTTTATTAATTCCTTTTCGAATTCTTCTCACTCAGTGAACGATTCAGAGGGAAAATGCTCAGATTCAGGTGAAGAGAGTCATACCAAATGCTTGCCAGACCACAAAAACTTCAGCTACCTGGGCTCAAGGCTGATTTCAGTCACTTAAAAATTTGGAGATGAAAACACTGTTTATAGTGAACTTGTAGAAATTCTGAAAATGTCACAAGGACAGGGATCATGGCTGTCACCCATTCAGTTGAAAAACAATTTAACAGTTTGATGACTTTTCATCTCTTCATCATCATTGTTTAGATTGTTAGACGCTAACAATTTACAGACTACAGGATTAGGGTTTCTTTCCCTGGAGACATTTCAGTTCTGCCCTGGTAATCCTGCTCAGGGGAAGATGCTTTGCTCTGTCTTGCTTTTCTCTCTCTTGTTTTTGGGTCTTCATGCCCTAACTCAGATGCTCTCAAACATGAGCGTGCATCAGAATCTCTAGAAAGCTTGTTAACTATGGATTGTTGAGCTCCCTCAACAGAGTTTCTGGTTCAGTAGGTCTGGGATGAGAACTGAGAATTTGTTTTTCTAAATAGTTCCCAGGTGCTACTGGTCCTAGGCCCAGGCTCTGAGAACCAGCTGCCATCCTCCACATCCAGGACATTCTACTTCTCTCTTATTCACAGATAATTTGTTTCTGTTCACATTTTACCTTTTGGACATCATATTTCTTCTCCTCACTTTTACACATGTTGCTAAATGTGCTAAACATGCCTTAGCCTTTCCATTTAACATAAAAGCATTAAAAATATATCGCCTTCATCTCAGGTCATTCACCTGGGCGTTATAGTGATGCATCTAGTTACCTAGGGATGGCTTGACATCTCCAACTACTGCATCTAAATTTTGAATCATGCAAACTCAGGCAGGCAAGGCCAAATCAAGGGTTATAGAATTCTGTTTGGTGATACAAACTTATTTTTGTTTTATGATGGAGTTCACCCCCCTGGTATAATTTTCTCATCCACGTAGCTGCTAACTATCAGTAAAGGTGTTCCCCGAATAGTTGTTTCCGAAAATAGAAGTGTTCATGTTTTCACATGGTGATGTATTTATTGTTTTAAAGATATTTTGGAATCAGTTATGCCTAGGTTGTTTGGGTGACCTCAAAGTAGATCATCCAAGTTGGTCATCACCAACAGGCAAAAAGTATAAATATAACCCATGCTAAGTGTAAAACTAAATGCCAAGGAAGCAGTTTATCTTGTTAAATTCTGCCAAGGGCAAGTGACAGAGCAGCTGCAGACCAGTTTGCAGAGGCCCGGGGGGTCATGCTGGCAGTGGGAACCCTGGCTATATCCCACCTGTGGAAAAAGATGGCATGTGATCTGAGAGACAATTATAACGTGACTTGACACAGTAACTGGGAGAGGCAGCTTCTTTTGCAACGTTCAGGCCTCATTCGATGGATTTTCGGCCCCCTGCTCAGCAGCACTCAGCAGCTTTTCTGGGGACCAGAGACGTCATTTGACAGCAGGATAAAGTGCTTGCAATCGCATAGAGCGAAGAGCATGCTGCACAGTGACGTTCCGGTTTAAAAGGACAGAGCTGCAAAGGTAGGCTTTTATTTTGGGCAAGAGCCTTTTAACCGCACAAAATCTCATGCCTGACCACGTGTCCTCTCCCACTGCCATGCTCACAGCACTGGGCACATGTTCTCACTCTCTTGTTCTTGAATCCTGACTGCAGACACCTGGTGTCAGCATCTTCTCCTGGAAGTTTCCTGTGACTTTAACTGTCTTCATGTCCCACTTGCCTCTCTGCTTCTCTTTTTCACCCCTTTCAGCTCCTATCCTATCCTTCTTTGGGGGCCTGTGTTTTATTAACATGATTATTTTTGACAGGTAGTTTGATGCCTGCATATAATATTCAGTGTTTTCTTTTGATGGGAGAAAACTCACAGTACTGCAACTTTACACATAGAATACAGAGTAAGCCCAGCTGTGCCTGCCCGCAGTTCCAAGGGGAAGTGACTGGTGGCAGAATGTGATGCTACTCCTTCATCACACTTGGCACAGTTAATAGTTCTATGTATTTGAGTGATTGGTAGATCCATAGCTGTCTTACTTGGTAAACATAAGCCATTATGAAGACAATGGCTACCTGCTTTGCCCACTATTGGATCCCTCATGCCTGTCAGTGTATTCACAGTAACACTTGTTGAGGGAAGGAAGGAAGATGCATCTCAGGTATACCGGTAGACTTAGAGATTCTGAGCTGGTCTTAACTAAACTTTGGAAATGATACATTGCTTAGGAAAGGAGTGTGCAGAAAAACCCATGTTTTTATCAATGAGTTTTTTTTAGTTTATTTTGAGGATGCGATGGATGGTATTTGTTGAGTGTAGATAAACAATGTATCACCCAATAATGAGAAATATTCAGTGTTAGGAATTATACCAACCTTCTTCTATTCTGATAATGTGATTCTGGAATATACAGATCACTAGAGCTTTATGTTCAGTCTCTCAAAACTTTGGAGATATGGTCTGTATTCATTTTCCAGGGTTGCCATAGCAAAGTACCACAGCCTAGGTGGCTTAAACAACAGGAATTTATTGTCTCACAGTTCTGGAGGCTGGAAGTACAAGATCGAGGTGTCACAGGGCTGATTCCGTCAGTGGGTTATGAGGGAAAACTCTCTCCCATGCCTCTCTCCTCGCTGCTGGTGTCCTGCCATGCTTTGGCATCACTTTGGTCTCTGCCCCCCTCTTTACAATGGTGTTCTCTCTGTGTCTGTGTCTTCTTGTGAGAACACCAGTCATACTGGACTGGGGCTGTTCCTACTCCAGTATGACCTCATCTGAACTAATTACATCTGCAACAACCCCATCCAAATTAGGTCACTTGCAGAGGTGCTGGGGCTAGGATTTCAACATAAAAATATTGGACAAACACAATCCAATCCATAACATCGACAAGTAAGCTATAACTGTTGGACAAAAGACCTGTCTGCTGCCAGAATCATTGCACCAGAACCACTCCCTGTGTTTTCTGACACCCCTTTTCAGTGGCAGTGTTTTGACCTTTTTCTGATGGAAGCTTCAGGGTCATGATCATCTGGGCTTGGCAATTAACTGATTTTACTAGTTGAACCTGTTTCACAGAACTGCCAGCAGATGGGTTGGCAGCTGGTACCCCTCTCTGGGCCATCCCAAGTGGCAGTTAGGGCCATGATGTGGACAAAGCAGGCCCTGCCTGAGATAGTAGAAGACTTCCAATTGCTACAGAAGGCATAGAAACCCCTCTCTTCCTCACTGGCACTTGCAAAGAAGTTCCCTCTGCCCTCCAGTATGTGAAGAAGGCAAAAGAAGCTTCCAGGGTAGTATCTGATATTGGCTGCTCAAATCGTGACACTGGTTGATGAACACCATTGATCTGTTCACATTGTAGAGTTCCTGTGTAAAGAAAGAACTAAAGTGATGACATGCCCTGAAGCCACTGGACACAAATATTTTACTTCACCATAGTAAAGGGGGAAAGTAATGTTTGACTTTTGGCTGAATGTTCATGAGAAAGACCAATATTTAATCTTGTCTCTGGCCTGTTATCGAGAGAACATGTTGCATCACTTGCTTGTGGCTTCCAGGTGCTTAAAAAAGTAGCTGGCTGAGAGACAAGGGCTTCCCGAATTGTGAAATTCAGAGAGAGAGAGTCACTCGTCCCTGTCCATGCGGCCTGTGCTCTAGGGTACATCCATGAGCAGTGCAGGCATTGTCCTTGTTTGGGGATCAGTGAGAGACAGGCAGCTGCGCAGGGTTACAGCAAGGGACCACCAGGGCAGATGCTTTGTTCCACAGCGAGCTTGTGGCAGAAGTGGAACTTGAATGTAGACCTTTTGCCGAATGTGCCAGCATGCTCTTTAATGAAAAATTGCATTTGGTGAAGAGAGTGAGGAAAGAGGGTCGGAAGAAAACTAAATAGGAAACAAAAAATCCAAATGGAAAAGAAGTAACAAGGCTGAGAATGGATGACAAAATCAGGCCCCAATTACTAGTGTTATTCTAAACAAGTGACTTCCACACTGTGGGCCTTATCTTTTTTCATGTGGAAACAGGCTAATGGGAAAACTCCTTTCTAAGGAAGCTTTAGGATAATATTTCCATAGTATTGTCATTTTTTCAGTCAGTCTTGCGTCTGGATTCTATACATCTTTATTTAGCTGGATCTGTCTTTATAGCCTTGATTTTTATGCATAAACTTTCATCTAATATAGTCTTGTCCTTTGATATATAATATTTAAAATGTTATTTTACTTCCATGGTTTTGGGGTGTCAGTGTCATTAAAAAAAATACCTAAAACTTTTATGCAAAAAGAAAGTGATTAAAATAAAAAAAAATGATTTTGCCATGTTTCTGAAGCTAAATACTTTAATAAGATTAGCCTCAATGGCATAAAACAAAATTGAACTCCCTCCTCCTAACAAAAACAACAACAAAATCAATGTGTTCTAAAGCAAGACCCCTTGTACTTTAAATAAGATCCTGACTTCAGTTCTTCAAACTGTATTCCTGGGGATGATTAGATGTAACTAAATAAGCATGTGAAGAGAGAACAGGATTCTATGAAAGATGGGCTTCAAGACATATGCTATAGATTCAGATCCCTCAATGGTGTTTGGGGGCACTGGACTGAATGCTTACGTCCTCTCAAGATTCATACGTTGAAATCCTAGCCCCTAAGGTACTAGCATTGAAAGATGATATCTTTAGGAAGTAATTTGATTATGAGGACAGAGCCCTCATGAATGGAATTAGTGCCCTTATGAAAGAGTCCCCAGAGAGGTAGTTCACCCTTCAACCCTGTGGGGACATAGCAATAAGGCACCTTCTATGAGCCAGGAAACAGACACCAAATATATCAATGCCTTGACCTTGGACTCCCCAGCCTCCAGATCTATAAGAAATAAATGTTGTATATAAGGCACCCACTTTATGATATGTTGTGATAGCAGCCCAAAAAGACTAAGACACAATGTTTTGCAGTGCTGTGTTAATTGATCATATTGAGATGGTGGGAGGCCATATTGGATAGTGGTTAAGGGGCTTGTTAGAGTCCAGTGGTTGTTTCTAAGTACTGGTTTCACCACTCACAACTACGTGACTCTCAACGAGTTACTCAACCCTCCTATATTTCAGTTTCCTCATCTTTAATCTGGTGATGGCTCTCAGTACATATTACAATTTTCTTTTGTGTGTGAGGATTAAATGAAAGAAATGTAAAGTGCTGAGTAGTGAAGCATATAGTAAATGCTTAAGAAATATTGGGTAATAATTATCACCATATTTGTTATGATGTCCTCCCTCCTAGAGAAACTGACTCCATTACAATAATGGATTTAGAATCTAACGACGTTTCATCAATGTGGAACATATTGCTTCTTAATTTATGACTGAACACAAGGTTCCAAGTATGCCAGAACCTCACATTACCCTATAGATACAGATCTGAAGAGCAGGAAAACATTCCTGATGTGATGCATGGGTGTGGCAATTCTGCTGTTACAGGAGCACC
Source organism: Plecturocebus donacophilus (assembly GCA_004027715.1). Lineage (NCBI taxonomy): Eukaryota > Metazoa > Chordata > Mammalia > Primates > Pitheciidae > Plecturocebus > Plecturocebus donacophilus. Next base: position 38,607 of record PVKP010012526.1, read on the forward strand.
CAGTTCATTACAAGTCTGAACAATGTGTTCTTCACTCTGGGCAGAAAACACTGAGCAAGTAAATGTCTGTTTTGTAAGAAGACAATTCAGACTTGTTTTTCAGGGCCTTCCATAATCTCAAACTTCTCAGCTGTAGCAGCAATGGCAGCAGAAGGAATTATTGAACATGGCATCCACATAAGGTGAGAAAATAAAAGGAAAAAAAAAAACCCAATGATTTGCAAACTCAGGGTGAGTAAATAGAAACCTGGTAGGAAAAGGGTACAGAAAAGACATGAAAACAAATGCAAATGAGTATAAAGCATGTATTCCTAGCTATATGGAAATATGGAAATAACTTTAAAAGGGTATCTCATTTGAATAAATGCCTGGCCCCTCCTTGACCATGTCTCGCAGTAGGGTCTTCCACGTCTTTTTAAGCATCTCACTCTGTCTCTAGGGAGTATCTGGTAACAGTGAGGATAAAAAGTAGTTTCTTTATTCTACCCCTGGTTTGGATCCTGGCTCCACTGCCTAACAGTTTTGAACTTTGGAAGTAAAATAAAAATGTATCAATGGACGTCATAATAGTATCATCTTCATGGTGTTGCCGTAGGGATTAGATAAGATGATACATATAACTCTATAACACAGTGCTTGGTACATAACTAACACAAACTGAACTAATTAAGTATTCAACTGGCTTTATTATGATTATTGAGCAGGATTGTCTTCATTCTAATCCTGGCTCCAACATCCTACTCTGGAACAATTGAATTTATTTCTCTGTACTTCTATTGCCTACTCTATCAATGGAGATGCTAGTAGGGTCTATCTTATGAGGTTGTTGAGAGAATTAGATAAGTTGATATAGGTAAAGCTCTTAGAATAGAGCCTTGCATTTAGTGGGGGCCCGTTCAGTGTTAGTCATTGTTGATGAAAGGCTTCTTCCGGACCCATTGCTCCTTTTTTCACTCTGCACGCTCAATCAGTGCTCCTCCCAAGCAGGGCCCCTTGCCCCGTTCCCTTCCCAGCTCTCTCTCACTTCTGGAGGAATGTAATTGAAGCCAAGAGAGTGGGTTTAATCTTCCAGGGGCCATGAAGGATCCTTTTGCTCATATAAGAGTGGATGAGATTAAATCCATTTCCAGGGACAACTAGAGGAACAAGAGACAGAGGTGGCCCGAGGGAAACGTAGGTCAGTAGATTCAGTGTGGAATAGAAAGAACATGAAGTACTCTGAGAAGCGGAGGCCCGGGATGGGGATGAGACAATGTGATTTGCTTGGGTGCCTGGCAACGTGGCAGATAATGCAAATGACTCCGACATGGGGAGCTGACTGTGCCAGGGGCTGCTTGCCTTTCATAAGCATGAAATCCACTTAGGTAACCTTTGGTACATACCCTTCTGAATCCACAGCTTGTTCTTTACAAGTTTTTGGCAAAAAGTAGCATTCACTGGTCACACCCATTCTATTCTATATTTATTCTCAGTGCACAAGACTCATGAGATAATCATGCCCCGGGGCTTAACTGGTTGAAATCTGTAAATCTCCTAAAAGTGTAATTACCTATTCATAATCCTTCTTTCCAATATTGTGTAAATCTCATTAGTACATTTTTTTTTATTATTCATGTTATGGAAATAATTGCTTTTTTGCCATTGAAAGAACAGTTGGCAAAGAGAGAGAACCAGGTGTTTTGTTTGAGTTCTGTGATCAAATTAACCCATTTATGCTGGAGGTTGCAGATTTTTTGTGTGAAAAATCAGACCTTGGCAATGACCTTAAGCAGTAGGATATAAATAACTCCCATAAGCTTAGTGTTCCAATAATGGAACACTAGGCATAAATGCGTCAAGGAGTACACCACCTCCCCCCTCCATTTTAGGAGACTCCTTTAGCAGCCAGTCCTGTTCAGTGTTTGGCTTTTAGAGTAAGGACCCTGTCTCTAAAGGTCTGTAGGCACTGGTGCGAGATTATAATAACACTGCAGAGCAATGACTTTGCTGCTCTTAAAACTTATTTTGGAATGATTCCTGTAAAGACATGGACTCTGCTCCATCATAGGGATGAGAACCCCGCAGGGAACAAAAGTAACTCTGATGCAGCCTCCATAGACAGTCTCCTGGCCTTTTGCCTGACATGTTTGTCTTGAGTGGGCAAATAATTGCATACATTTTATACGTTTGTACACTAAGAATCGCAGGTGATTAGAGAGCATAGAAAATATGTTTATTTCAGAAATATACCTGATTGAGTGACTTTTTTCTAGGCAGAGATGAGATGAGCATTAATGAGACTTTCATGACATTCCCAGTTTATTTAACCAATTGTTTGATTCATGACACATGGTACAGATTTATAGAACATGAAATGATTCTATGATTTTCTTTGATGTTTCCAAATTACTTGTGTGTGTGGCCGGAGAAGGACAGGGTTGCTGTCTAACACCAAATAAAATTGCTTGAAACAGTGGCCCCTAACTACCATCCAGGAGGGGAAGGGCCATGCTTAGCTATTCCGTCTGTGTGTGTGTTTGTGGCTGCATGTGACCCCATACTCCTTCCTACATACCTTCAACTTAAGGTAGTATAGTCAAAGAGTCCTACTGGACATGCAGAAGATCAGAACTCTCCTGTCACTGCCTCCGACCAGTATGCTAAGATATTTGGGCCACTTAACTTTTTTGGGCCTCAGAACAGAGAAACACAGGCTATACAACCTCTGAATTATACCTTATCTACCTATGTGCACTGCAGCAAACTGTGGCATCAGCCTGGAGAGGACTCCTGGGGCCATTGCCTGTTTGGCCAAGCAGTCCATGGGGTATAGAAGCAAGAGAGTGAGGTGGGGAATTTCCTAAAGGATAAAGAAGAAGTAGAGCTGGGGTATGGAGCCAGGGTTTGGCCTTTGCTCTCTGAATATCCTCCCCTCCCTGTTCTAAGGAGGAGAACTGAAACTATAGAAGATGCCCTCATCGCTTCCTCCTCTATCTCATCTCAGCAACTCCAGGAAAGAGGACCAAAGCTTTTTTTTTTTTTGAGAAAGAATCTTGCTCTGTCACCCAGACTGGAGTACAGTGGCACGATCTCATCTCACCACAATCACTGCCTCCTGGGTTCAAGTGATTCACCTGCCTCAGCGTCTCAGGTAGCTTGGATTACAGGTACTTGTCACCTCCACACCTGGCTAATTTTTGTATTTTTAGTAGAGACAAGGTTTTGCCATGTTAGCCAGGCTGGTCTCGAACTCCTGACCTCAAATGATTTGCCTGCCTCTGCCTTTCAAAGTACTGGGATTACAGGTGGGAGCTACTACACCTGGCTGAGGACAAAAGACTTCTATAATTCCCTGTAGAAATCACTCTTTAAGGGCATCACTCTAAGGGTTTTTCATGGTAAAGAACCAAATATGTTTAGATTAACTCTGAGTCTGCATTTTGTTCTTCATGTCATCTCTTAATATTTTAGATATGTAGAAAAAATTATAGTTTCACAAACTTCCAAATTCTGTAAGTTTCCAAAATCTTGGAGCCTTGAAATCTAAATATCTGGATAACAACTTAAAATTGCACTTCTCTTTTTTTTCTCTCTCTCTCTTTTTTTGAGACAGAGTCTCACTCTGTCGCCAGGCTGGAGTGCAGTGGCACAATCTTGGCTCACTACAACCTGTGCCTCCTGGGTTCAAGCGATTCTTCTGCCTCAGCCTCCCGAGTAGCTGGGACCACAGGCGTGTGCCACCATGCCCGGCTAATTTTTGTATTTTTAGTAGAGACGGGGTTTCACGATGTTGGCCAGGATGGTCTCGATCCCTTGACCTGGTGATCTGCCCACCTCGGCCTCCCAAAGTGCTGGGATTACAGGTGTGAGCCACCGCGTCCGGCCAAATTGCACTTTTCATTTGACTTCTTGGGTTTATAGACAGGACCTATTTAGGCTCAGAGTTTATTTAGCCACACATTTGTAGTGTTTAACAAGTCTTAGGTGATTTCCAAAAAAAAAATCTTTCCCTCATAACGCTGTATATTTGTGTATCTGAATGAGATTTAGACTTTCTACCTTAATATACTATAACTACTGAATGAAGTGTGCTGATCGCCATTGAATACAGGCAGAAGGCATCTATATTTTCCATTCCTTTAATCCTTTTCCATTCCTTTTAAGCCCGTTGTCTCTCTAGGTAGCCCTCTTGGGTAAATTACATACTCAACACCTGCAGGGCAGGTATTTCCCACATGCTATGGACCACATGTAGAACTGAGGAAGCATGTATGTGTCCTTGTCTTCCTTATCAGTGGAAGCACAGTTTGCTGTCTATACAGCGTTCACATTGGACACTATGAGCAGCTTCATCCAGCTTCTTGCCTGGATTATCGGTTTGCATTTGATTCGTATCCACCACAGACTCTAAAGAGATACGGGCCAAGCTCCCCAAGTGGTTCCCTTAAAGCATCTTTGACTTGGCATGAAATGAGGACGGAGTAGCCCTCAACTTTTCCATTGCAGAGTAGAGGCAAGTGAAGAGTGAAGTGCACAGAATTCCAGCAGATCCCTCCAAAAAAATTGTCTCTTCTCTTGCATCTATAACCTCTTTTAACCTCTCATGGCTTGTGATGGGCTAAGATTGCAAAATCAGCTTTTGCCCATCTCCTTTGCAAGTGCTCTATAGCTGGTCTGACACCTTGATTTCTGCATATACTTCATTAGCTTCCCTGAATGTCCACAGTCTTCTTAAGGGTAGAGGCTTTGTTATGCACATTTATACTTCTTATAATACCTAATGCAGTGTCCCATAGAGCAGGTGCTCAATGTACACTGGGGAATGAATGAGTGAGTGAAGGTAAGCCTCATCACCACCTTCCTGCCTGTGTGAAGGAGAATGGCTAGCTCCTATTTAACTGTGCACACTTTCAAGTTGCCCTCTTGTATTCTGCTTCTCATGTAAGTACTGTTATTAAACTTCTAAATACTTAACAGAAGACTTTTTTTTTTTTTTGGCAGTGAATGCACTCCTTTTGTCTTCTGTCCCGTGAATATCCTAACCACTTTGTCACTTTGATCTAGGGGGCATTTCATCCTCAGAAATGCAAAGGAGCTGGCGACTGCACAAGATGTGTTCTATTTCCTCTTGCCGTAAAAATCCATTGCTCTTGAGCCTTTGCCCGCCCCCTTTCATGGTAATGTGTAAGCCACTAAATTGCAGTTACTGGATGTGGCCAGGGCCATCGAAAAATCGTGAATGCCATGTAGATTTCAGGCTTGCTCCACTAAAGAGTCCACAATGGCCTTACTGTAACTGGGTTAACTAGAACTTGGCAAACACCTATCCAAGGAGGGTGATACCAAGTCCCCTCCCCACTTCCAGGATGCTGGCCTGATCTTCTTGTATTTGTGCAACTGGCCCATCCAGAGACCCACTAAAGCCGGGGGGAGGGTCCTGGTGAGGGCGACTCTCTCTGGGTCAACTTGTCCTTTTGCAGCTCTCTTTTCACACAGCTTCTCTTCCTGAAATGTGAAGTAGGTTAGAGGATAGTTTGTTTTCTTTTGCTATTTGAAATACAGCATTTGGGGTCATGCTCTGAATAATTTGCGCTTGTTAGAAATGACTGTCGTCCTCTTGAAGCAATAACAAAGAGCTACATTTAAATTAAATTCAGACAAGCAAGAGCCTCTCGACAAAATCAATGGAACCAGGCATTTTTCAAAGAGATACTTTGATTTTTTTTATCTCTACTATTTCAGGGCATAAATTGGCAAAGATATCCCAGAATCAAAAATTTGCTGGGCCATTGTTCATAATGCCTTAAAAGTATTTGGTAATATGTTTGGGGTGGCAATGAAAAGGTAAGATAAAATATTACATGCAATCATCTTTAATATCACTTATTTTTATATTTGGCAAACTTTATTCTTCCTCAATTTCCTGGTGTAAAATTTCAAATACTGAATTTTTGAAAGATAGCTTCATTCATTTATTAAATCTGTAAGACCTCAAGAGACTAAAGCCATGTCAGATATAGCTTTCAAAATGTTAATTTGTATAAATGTATTCATATACACACATGTGCTACTGTAGTCTTCTTACCAAATGTAGCATGAAACAGTAGTGACCCATAATGTGGTGGCCTCATGTTCCAGGTAGAATACTTGTCACATCAATGCAAAATAACATACCTATTTTAAAAATATTTTCTCTTCACAGTGTCCAAATTAAACCCTACTTCCGTACTCAAATAATCCTATCTTTATTTTAATGCATCAAAGCAGGCATCCTTCCCAGTTCTTCAAGACAAAAACACTCTATTCTTTTCTCATACTAGACATATAAATATCTGGAGCTGCCAAACTTCATCTTTTAAAGTCAAGAAGGAAAGTTTCATCAGTTATTTTAATAATTTGCCTTGCGGTTGCTCTGCTTCAATGCAGGACTAATACTGTCTAATAAAGCTAATGAGCAGGTAAATTATTAATACACACTGAAAAATTAAACTCCTCACATTCATCCACCTTGTTTGTATGATGGGCATTATCGTTGCCGTAGATACATGGGTTTCCTCGCTATAGTTTCTGCTTTCAAAAGAAATAGATCCGGTTTTTACCTCCACTAGAGGGGACAAGGTATCTGTTTTTGTGCTTGCTGATCTTAGGGCAGGAGTCTTTCTCTGTAGTTTTGGGCATTGGTGTCACATAAACCCATTGTCCACCCCTTAGCTATTCAGTTTTTTGGCTGCAGGAGAACGCATCTCATTTTTATCAGATTATCCTTCTTTCTCTTCCTTCTTTCCGTGCTTATTATGCCACCTTGACACATGGTCCTCCAGACACTGTAACCTTGGGAACAGAGAACGCTGAACTCAAAAAAAACCCATCTCTGATTGATGAGGCCACTGCTATTGAGAACCTGACCTCAGGGCAACCCATCTCTAAATGATGAGGGCACTGCTATTGATTTACGATGTTGACATTTGCTCTTAGGTTCCTAAATTTAGGGAAAACTTTTCTTCTGAATATTGTAAAATCTGTTGAATAAAAGACTATTTTTGTGGCATGTACAAATTTAATTGAACTCTAGTCCTCAAGGTCAGAATGACTCTAAGTCGTGACTCTAAGCCAAGGGCCATGTCTCTAGCAACTTCTACATTGCTCCTTCAGTCTCTGAAGCGTGTATGAGGAAAGACCCTTTTCCACGACAGAAGGTGATATATGCTATTATTTTTTCCTCTGAGTTCGAACATCAGGAAGAATTCAGAAATTCTTCCTGAATTCTTTTTCTGTGCCAAGGTTCATCACCTTCTACCAACATCAGCTCCCTCTATCTTTGCTAAAGTGTCTACTATTAACACTTCTCAAACTTTACTGTTGTTAGAATCAGTAAGGTTAACTTCCTGAACCCTATCCTCCCACAGATATAGCCTTCCTGGACCCATCTCTAGAAATTCTGATTGACTCAGTTGGTCTCAAAGGACACTTGGGCACTACTTCACAAATGGGATTCTAAAGCGATGTGTCATACTTTGACAAACACTGGTCCTGTTAGCCTGCTAGTTTCTGTCTGTGTTTCTGTAACCAGTGCCATATTAGTGGCCTCAGTATGGATCAAGCACACTTGCTGCTTCATGAAAAGTATGAATAAGGAGGGGAAGGTAGACGTGGGAGGATAATTAAAAGACAGATGCTTATATTTTCTGGCAAACATTTGGATTCTGCAGAAATCTCCCATCTTACCGTGTTTCAAAAGATAAGTAAGTTGTTCCTTTCTCCCAAAAAGACAAACTGCAATGAGGCTAATTAGCTCATTCTAGAGTCATAATTACATATGTGTCCCATCCTCCACACTTTTAATATTTTATACAGGGTGACTGTAACACAGTTAGGGAGGTCGTGATCTGTGGACCCATCTCAATATCACTTGCTGCCAAAATATCTCAACATTGACCTCAAAGAACCCTGTCTCTGATTGACGAGGTCACTGTTATTGAATTACTACTCTGATATTTGCTCTTAGGTTCCTAAATTTAGGGAACACTTCTCTTTTGAATACTGTAAAATTTATTAAATAAAATACTAGTTTTGTGGCGCATTTAAATTTAATTAAACAAAATAATTAAAATCATTATTTAGATGTCATAATAGTGGAAAGTTCTCATAACTATTTACTCAGATAACGTTAAATTTATAGGGCAGACTGTTATAAACTTTGAGAAAGGCAAGTGGATCAGTAACTCAGTTTGTATCAGGGATTCTTGAGTTTGGAATGGTAATCTGTCTGGGTTTCACCTATGACTGTAGGTGTGGGTTATGTTTGTGAGGGAAATTTTGAGCTCAGGGAGGGGCCTGACAGCCAGACCAGGAGGGTCAGGCACCAAGAAAACAGAGTCAGCTCCAAAGTCCAAATCCCTCAATCTGTTCACTCAGGTGAAGAGATGGAGGGGTGGGAAGATGGGTATTTTAGTATTATTCAAAACAGGTGAGAAAGATGTCCAGCCTCACAGGGGAACATGGTAGTTGCACAATATCATGACAATTCCACTGCCAGTCAGTGTCGAATTGGTCAGCAAAACAATATTTTGACTGTAAATATGAGACATCAGCTGAATGACAGGGATTTAGTTAGCAAGACTGCAACCTTTGAAAGGGTTAAAAAAATTAAAGAAAGATTCCATATTTAAAAATAGTACATGAAAGAAATAAGAGTGCCAAACACGGTGGTTCACACCTGTAATCCCAGCACTTCGAGAGGCTGAGGCGGGTGGATCACGTGAGATTGGGAGTTCGAGACCAGCCTGACCAACATGGAGAAACCCCATCTCTACTAAAAATACAAAATTAGCCTGGCGTGGTGGTGCATGCCTGTAATCCCAGCTACTTGGGAGGCTGAGGCAGGAGATTCCCTTGAACTCCGGAGGCGGAGGTTGTGGTGAGCCAAGATTGTACCATTGCTCTCCAGCCTGGGCAACAAAAGTAACACTCTGTCTCAAAAAAAAGAAAAAGGAAAAGAAAAGAAAAAAAAAAGAAATGAGAGTGAGACTGTTCTTCGTGCAGTATTTTTGGAAATATTGGAAAATATTCTCCATAGGATCCTTCCTCCCTGACCATGCCTGACAAGTTAGTTGTCAGGGTGCAAGATGTGAATTGGGTACAAGAGAAAAGCTTGTGAACCAAATATAGGACATGAATGTCACAGTAGGGCTAATCAGAGGCTAAATTAATATTGATTTTTAAGTCACTGCATTAAAATTCTTATTCGATTTAATATAGGTTGATTCAGCCAGGAATGGAGGCTCATGACTATGATCCCAACACTCTGGGAGGCTGAGGTGGAAGACTGCTTGAGCCAGGGAGTTCAAGACCAGCCTGCATAACACAGTAAGATGCTGTCTTTGTTTTAAAAAAGATAGATTGGTTCTCTTTTCTGGACTTGAAAGCTTCCATGACTTCCCATTGCAAACTTCTCTGTGACCTGGCCCTAATAACCATCTGACCTCAGCCCTTTCCACTGATGTCAGCTAAAGCGGCTTTTCCCCTTTTCCTTGGACATACTGAGTGGCCTCCCAGTTCCAAGGCCTTGCACTTACAGATGCCTCTGCCTTTTTTAGACCTCCGATGGACACTCTCCTTCTTGACATTCAAGTACTGGCTCAATTACCTTTTTATCCAAGAGGCCTTCTTTGAATACCCATTCTTAAGTTTTGTGTTTCTCATCCATTTAGTCTCCACATTACCAGTCTCTTCTTATTTCCCATATATAGCATGTAACACTTTTCACATATTCCACGACATATACCAACATTCATTTATTTCTTAATTTTCCCTCTTGGCCTCCTGGCTGTAAACTCCATGAGTATAGATGGGTTTTTGTTTGTCGTTGTTGTTATTCATTGCTGTATTCATGTAACACAAACAATGCCTTGAACTTAGTACCCAGTATATATTTTCTGAATGATTGATCGGTTGAAAGTCTTCCAAACTCTAGTAGAGAAGAGCTGGCTACAAAAGATGTGTGGGGATAGAAAAGAAGGAAGGAAATTTCAAAAAATAAAGAAGCTCATTAACTTATCAGTAATTCAGAATTCTAGGCTATTAAATGTATGTGTTACGAAGGATCTGCTTTGCAGGGTTACACTGCATAATGATTCAAAAATAAGTACTTTGTAAATTCAAAATTCGTGAATTAAGATTATGAGAACCTGATACTCCAAAAAGGTGATACAGGAGAGAGTAATAATAAGAAGAAGAAGAAAGTTCAAGGGACCACCCAGAAGATGTATAACAACTGATACTAAATGCTAACGATACAAAGAAATTTAGGATTAGCTCAAAGTTGTGCTGATTAAATGCTCATTTTATTCTTGAGTACAAAATGATACATAGCAGATGTTCAACTTCACTTTTATAGGATTTATTAATCTCACCTTGCTTAGAAAAAGGGGCTCAAATTTATTGAGTCAGTGGAGGTACTAACTTGCTTTTGGCTAGGGATCATTAGGAAGTCAAATAAAAAAATTAATTTCTTCTTAAAATTTTGATTTGGTAATTTTATTTTTTTTCCCTTTTTCTCAATACATTTATAAGATCAACATATCATACCATGGAGGTTTCTAACATGAACAATTCCAGCACATTGGATTTTATAAATGACTTCTACTGAGATCATTTATAGACTTTATTTTTTATTACTAGAAAAAATCATTAGTCATTTATCACTATTAATCATTAAAAAGTCATTAATGAATTTTATTTTTTATCTATTAGTAGAATTTTAAATTTTCAATTAAAGACATAGAATTAAAACTTGCTTCAATGCATCTAAGCCCATGTGTAATTTCAAATTAAAAAATCTAACAAAAGCTGCACAAAAGATGTGACAATTTTCCTTCTTACTCTTGCCTTCTCTCATAGTTACTTTTATTTAGCCTAAGTCATGGGCGCTTAATGAAAAATTTACTATAAACAGTTTGTAAATAAAGGTGGAGCTTTACTTGGTGTCCTATAGCCCAACACCCTCTGGCTTATTATAAGAAAGCTTGGCATCAACAAGATTCTACCTGAGAACATCCAGTTCCTCCCACTCTTCCTATTGTTCTTTATCAAAATGTAGACTAAATCATATGCCTGAGCCAACGTGGTTCTAATGCTTTAGAGTTGTAATCTGATTCAGTGCTTCCCAAACATCAGGTTGGGGATCAGTATTGGTGCATGACCAAGTGAAAATTATAAGAACAAGAAAGTGAGTTTTGCATAAAGTTATTTTTTTTCCAAAATTTAGAAAATTTTCTTTATATAAAGATGATATTGCTCCTCATATTTGGTATAGATCAAACTTTTATGAAATGATAATGATAATAGATGGTAGTTTGTTTTTAAAAATGTTTTTACTTGGCAACTCAAAATGTTGGCAATCATGAACAACAGTTTCTTCTATTCAAATACTTTGGGAACTTATTTTTTAAAAACAGAGTAGGGTAATGAACCCATATGTATTTTGCAGTTGGCCATTTATGGCCAATTCTATTTTGTCTGAAAAGACATAATGAGTTTGCTAAAAGAAAAAAAAAAAAAAATCAGGTGAGAGAGTAGGGGAATGGGATTAACTGTTAACAGGCATGGGGGTTTTTGTCGGGAGGATGATAAAGATGTTCTGGAATTATAGCGGTGATAGTTGCACAACTTTGTGCATATACTAAAAGCTAATGAAATGTATATTTCGAAAATGTCAATTTCATGGTATTTTTTGGTGTATCATTTTATGATACACAATAAAAGTATATCATTGGTTTTTATCAATGAATTTTATACTTTTAAAGTATCAATTTTGTGGTAATGATCATCTAGACCTACATTTATCTATTTATAATAAAATACATAGAGATGGGCATACTTCTCTCTCCTAAAGTCGTGTCTTCATTTTTGTAATGTTCTTCCATTTTCTACCTTTTTACTATCCTTTTCATAAAGGAGACTCCATAGTGGTAAAGTCTTAGGAGAATAAAATTTCAAGCAGCAAGAATAACATTTAAGTTCTTAAAAATTATCTTTTTCATTTATAGTAATCTTAGATTTGCAGAAAAGTTGCAAAGGTAGTACAAAGAAATCCTATATTTCCTTCACCTGTTTTCCTCTTATGTCAGTATCTTATATAACCATGGGACCAGAAATAAGAAATTAACATTGGTATATTATTATTAAATAAACTCCAGCCTTTATTCAGAATTTATCAATTTTTCCATGAGTGTCCTTTTCCTGTACCCAGATTAAATCCAGGATACCACATTGCATTTAGTTGTCACATTTCTATAGGATGCTCTGGTCTGCGACAGTTTCTCATTCTTTTGTTTACTATGGTCTTGATAATTTTGAAGAGAGAAGTGCAGGTGTTTTATAGACTGTCTTTCAATTTGCGTTTGTCTGAAGTTTTTCTCATGATTTTATTGGGGTTATGAGTTTGAGGGACACATACCACAGAGATAATATGCCCTTCTCAGCACATCATATTAGTGTGTAATGGTATCAAGATGAATGATCATTGGTGATGTTAATCCTGATCACTAACTTTAGCTAGTGTTTTCTGGGTTTCCCCACTATAAGTTTACGTTTTTCCCTTTTCATACTCAGTAAGGTAGTCACTAAATCCAGCTCTCCCTCAAAGCAGAGGGTGGTTAATTCTACCTCTTGGAAAGGTGTGTATGTATCTACATAAATTATTTAGAGTTTTTCCTCATTTAAGATTTGTCTTTTCTCCTCCATGTATTTATTCAATCATTTATTTATATTAGTATGAACTCATGTATATTTATTTTGTGCTTTGTGCTATAATCTAATTCTATGGTTTATATTTTGTTGTTCAAAGTGTTCTAAGTTTGGCCGTTGTAGCTCTTTCAGGTTGGTTCCTTTCGCATAAACTATCCTTTGTTAAAAAATATTTTTATTTTAAAATATTTTTAGCACTTCATTACTCTCGGATGCTACAGAATGCTCCTAGGCTCGTCCTGTATACCCCCTATTCCAGATGCGGAATCGGCCCCAGTTCTGTTGTCTGAGAATGAATTAGAAACTGAGATCCAGGTACTGGGTGTGAAAGCAGTAACGCTTGTATAACAGGAACATGCCAGCTTGGAGGAAAAGAAGGCATCAGCTGCCCAGTAGAAGAAAGAGGAGAGAACTGAGGGAGTGCGTTAGGTGGCAATCGAAGAATGAATGAGGCGCCGAAGTTTGCGCTGCAACACGGCACTACCGGGTCGCCCATGTGGAACGCTGGACGTAATGTTCATGGCAGCACAGCACAGTTTAAATTGAAGGTGAGACACTGGGGTAAATATATCACAAGCCAGCTTCGGAATTGAATACGACATGCAATTTGACTAGAAAAAAGTCAAACCTGACCTTTCAGACCCACTTTTATTTGGATTCTCACAACTGAGCGTTGTTTGATGCTGCTATCTCCGCACCGGGTTTCCTTTCTTTTGATGAAGAAATCTCCAATAGGCACTTAACATATAAATGAACGTAATAATGATAATGATAACTAAGGAGTGCTATTATTTGCGGTTCTGAAGCTCCCGTTTGTGTCTATTACGAGTTTTAAGGTTTGTCCCAGGCAGAAAAAAATGGGATGCCAGGCATGCGAATAGCTGCGGTGGGGAGATTGGAAGAGGACGGCGTTGAAGTCACGGCGCAGCAGGCAGAGAAAGCAATGCAGTTCTGTTTTCTGCAAACCTGAAGTGCAGAGGCTGCTTCTGCGGCAGGCGGTAAAAGGGAAATCTGCTTAATAGCAGAGGAACGAGTTGGACAATCTTTGCTATACTTATATTAACATACGTGCACCTCACAAAACACATTTTAAAAGTGCTGGCAGACGTTGTTTTTTTTTAGAATAAAAACTGGAGAGTGCATTTTTTAGCAGCTGAAGATTTTGAACTGTGCTGTAGATTAACTAGACATTACAAAAAGCCCTTCCTGAGTCAGCTAAACAGTGAGATGAATTTTCTTAAAGTTGGTTTAGCACTGACGAGTAGCATAATAACCCGGGATCGGTAGATTCAGTCAATTTAGAGGATAGGACAAACGTTTTGATTCCACCTTAGAAATTGCTGGGGAACCTGAGAACTTGCTGTAATTAACAAGGCATTGTTGTACTTATAGAATCTCAGAAACCCTTTTCCAGGAGCAAAAAAATGGCATAGTTTGACTTAAATAAAATTAAGTGGGATGTTCCATGTGATCCATTAAACTTTATTTTTCTGCTTACCTCTCTCAGAGGCAGCATGACTATGTCACCCTAGCCCAGGACTGGGATGCATGTATCCTGCCTCTACTGTTTACTTGCTGTATGAGTGTTTACTGTGCTTCTTAAGAGCTAAATTGTGTGCCCCCAAAGTCCCCAAATGCCCCCAGATTTATATGTTGAAATCCTAGCCCCTGGTACCTAAGGATTTACCTGTATTTTGAGACAGAATCATTAAAGAGGTAATTTAATTAAAATGAGGCCATTAGGTGGGCCCTAATCCCATCTGACTGTTATAAGAAAAGGACATTGGCACACAGGTACATACAGAGGGAAGATGATGTGAAAAGACATGGGGAGAAAACAGCCATTTACAAACCACAGAGGCAGGCCTGGAATAGATCTTTCCCTCACAGCCCTCAGAAGGTACCAATCTTGCTGACCCCTTGACCTGAGACTTCAAGACTCCAGAACTGTGAGAAGATAAATTTCTGTTTTGTTCAGTCACCCAGTCTCTTGTACTTTGTTGTGGCATACCAAGTGCTATGTGAAAAAAATTGCAGCAATCCTTTGCGAGAAAGAGAAAACTAATATTTGTTGAGAGTCAACATATAGAGAAACATAAATTTCTTTGATAACTTTAATCTTCACTAGTACCTGTGAAATGGGCATTCCCTTCCTTATATTGATGAAGAAACGGACAGTTGGAGAGACTGGATAATTTGTGTACAACCAAAGAGCTGGTGGTGAATAGATTTAAGCTTGTATCTCAACCTCTTCTAGCCCTTGCTGTTTTTACTCTGTTACAGGCAAATAAAGTACAACAAGCAACCCAAACTCAACACTTGCACTCCTACAGTAACTTTACTAAGGCTATCTTTGCTTATTCAGATTTAAGCCCAAAGAATTGTTGATCTGGAGATTATTCAAACCTCTCAATGAGAGGAACCCCCTGGGTAACAAAGCCTCTTAATAATCCATGAGTTATTTTGGTCTCTCACTAGATGGTGCTAGTGCTTATTTCTATGTCATAAGACAATATGGTGCTAGGATCCCAAACCAATCTTTTTGATGCTCTGTCCGTTGCCTAATCTGACTTATAATTTCTTTCTTATTGTTGTTCATGTATCTCTACCTATAATTAAGAAGGGATTTCTTAAAAGCACCAAAGTGAAGGTAGTCTTCCACCATACTGACATGGCAGAACATATACGCAATGACTATAGTGTGAATAATATTTTATCTAATGAGCATTAGACCCTTTTTATTCATGGAGAGGTATTTAATATACCAATGTGTGGTTGAACGCATAGAGAACAAAAGGAGTTAAAATTATTATAACTTTAGTTCTAGTGATTGATTCTCTCTGGGGAGAAGCATGTAACTGCTCTCTGCCCTAGTTTTCTCATTTGTAAATTAGAAATAAAATGTGGGACACTTTGCTTCAAGGAGCACTCAGAAGATGAATGGGGTAGTGTCTCTTAAAAGACTCCGTGGTTGTTGGAGAAATAGTGTTATATCCTTTTTGTAAATAGCACAAGAATGATGAGGTCTGCAACTTGACTTTGACCCATCATTGCTTATTTGAATCTTCAAACTCCACTTGATCATAGATTACCCTGAAGTACTTTTACTGCTTTTTGCCCAGTAAGATAAAAGGTAATTCAGATGATGGAAACTACCATTTGCAAGATGTATTAATGAGTTTGTTTCACTTTTGCGGTAAATTTGTCTTGCTTTCCAGAAGTCATTTCATCTCTATTTTTCTCCAACTTCAAGTGCTTTGGTATGGGTACCATCTGTGGCAAGGTTTCTAGACAGTCTCTTTAGTCACAGTCAACAGAGAAGGTTTCCACTGTACTATCTTTTCAACCTTTTTTCTAAATATATTTAGAAAAACACACTGGAAGATACATTGGGTATGAAAGGCCATGGATATTTCAGATTAAAATCAGAGTTTAGAGGTGTGAAATGTGCTATGGACTGAACTATGTCCTCCTCAAATCTTTCTGTTAAAGTCCCAATCCCCAGTGTAACTGTATTTAGAGATAGGGCTGATAAGGAGGTGATTAAGGTTAAATGAGGTCATAGGATGAGGCCCTGATATGATAGCATTAGTGTCCGTATAATAATATACACCGAAGAGCTCTCTCTCTCCTCCCACATCATGAGAACTTGGCCAGATGTTCCCCTACTCCTGCCTACAAGCCAGGAACAGAGGCCTCACTGGAAACCAACCATGCTGCCACCCTCATCTGAGACTTCTGAGAGCCTCTAGAGAAAATAAGTGTCTGCTGTTTAAGACAACTAGTCTATGATATTTTGTTATGGCAGCCAGAGCATAGTAACACAAAATATCTCATAACTGTATGAAAGGGTTGGCATACTTTTGCTATGAAGGGTTATCTATGAAATATTTTAGGAGTTGTGGGTTGTGCAGCTTCTATTACAATTGTTCAGCTCTGACATTCTGGCACAAAAGCAGCCATGAACAGTATGTAGAGAAATGAATGAAGCCAGGTTCCAATAAAACTTTATGAAAACAGACTGTGGGCCATATTTGGTCACAAGCTATGTAGTTTGCTGGTTCTTAGTCTAAGAAATTAGAAAAATAAAGTAGAAATATGCTGGGTTTTTTCCCTCAAAGGAATAGTTCCATTATTATTAAATAATAACAAAAAATAATGACAATCAATTGTCTTTTCCACTTTTTAAAAAGTTGTAATGTGCGAGTCCCATTAGTAATAATACTGTAGTTGCTTTCAGCCGAGAGACACACTGGCTAATGGTTATTTCTAAAGCTAAGCCACATAAATGTTGAATCTCTTAATTTAAAATTTTTCCTAATCCAATGAAAATAATTCCTTTCGTGCTTTCTTTTTTCTTGTGTGAAACATTCAGACAGAAAATTTCATGCAAACACATAAGTAAGCTGTCTTTCTTTGTTATACATAGCAAGTTTGTTGCCAAGCCCTTTTGTGACTTCTTAAGCGCCAATTCTGACAGTCACCTTTCATCTCCCTTCTTCCCAGTGCCACCAAGTTCTTAGCTAGGTTTCTCCTTTTCCCATTCATGGACCGTAATTATTTGAAAATGTTGCCTCATTGGCCCCCATGACTGTGCTGTGCCTGCCAAAGTGTTCCTGATTGTTCAGCAACAACCATAACCGTTGGTTACAAGGTGCTTATTATGTTCCAGGAATGAGGCCAGCTGTTTTCAAAATATAATCTCATTTAATTATTATAACATGTCTATCTTACAGACATGTTATAATAATAAAACATTTATAATAATATCTGTAAGATAGACATGTTATAATGTGATGTCCATTTTGTAGATGAAGTCACTGAAGTACAGGGTGGTTAAGTGAAGGGACCATTGAATAGTTGGCCAGTAAGTAGCGGAACTTGGTTTGCAACCCAAAGTGTCTATATTCAGAACCCGTGTTTTTAATTCATTTTTCTCTTTGGACTCTCTGTAATGCATACTTTCAAAATGCTCTTTTTCTTTTCTTACATCCTCATAATCCCAAAATTATAAGACATATAGAACTCCTACTCCTCCAAAAAAATCTGTGAGCATGAGATATAGGTTGTATTAAGTATTGTCTTAATGAGGAGAATCTGGGTAATTTTAAAATACATTTCAGAAACATTTTCTTGTAAAACATTGATTTTTTTTTTTTAGATTGGTGCATGTACCATCTTAGTGCATTGTTCTCCACTGAGTTAAATATGGGTTACTCAACTCTGTGTCGTTGTGTTTTTGTCTATGTCTTTCACTAAGACCTTCAGCCTCTAGGCAATAGGGATGGTTTAGCTTTCTTTTAACTATAAGGGTACATGCTGCCATCTAGGAAAATGGAAAGAGCATGGGTCTCTGTGTGAGGCAGAATTTGTATTAACCTTTGATGGGCTTCACATGTTATTTAATCTCCTGGGACTTTGATGTCTTTATCTATTAAATGGGTCAATAATGTGTTCATAGCAGGGTGATTGAGAGGAGAACTAATGTTTATAAAGTATATAGCCTTGTGCCTGGCACATGATAGGTTCTTAATAAATGATAGGTTCTTAATAAAAAGCTGCTGATGATATTGATCAGATGATGGGTATCTTCAGAATGAATATAAATCAGTTAAGTGAGAACAGATTATTGTTTCATGAGAAATGAGTTAGAGGCATATGTGTATATTTTTGAGATGGACTGTTTTTATGTGTTTAGGAGAAATATAGTTTTCTTATTTGCAATAAAAAATGACATTTTGGAAGTCCTTGATATGACAGTGAGTTCTTTCAGAGCAGTTTGCTATTAGAGGGAAGAGCTGAGACACATGGCTTAGATTTATCTTTGAAAGACACAACTTAACTTTTAAATGAAGGGGAAAAATACTTGGGGCAAAATGTGTTTTTCATTTTTTTAAAGACTAAACACTATGAACTTCTCTAACTCTTCTGCATATGTACGTGGTAAATACTTGGGTTAATAGAAAGAGGGTTATGAGCTGTTTTAAGTATTGAACGGGACATATTTATATTAAATAAAACCTTATTGTTTATTGGAAATTCAAGTTTAACTGGTCATCCAGCATTCTATTTAGCAACCTTGCCCTAAAAATATGACAAAGACAGATGTCAGGGCAAGGTCAAGGCTGTAAGGCAGGCACATGGTGATGACAGCAGAAGTAGACACAATTGTGGTGAGAGGGCCCTGAAAATCAGAATGCTGTTTCAGTAAAGGAAAGCTGCTTGATCTTCCGGCTAGAAATCCTAGGATTCTCACATCTAAAACAGCTGTTGAGCTGGAGTACTCGTGCTTAGTACTTATCTAAGTACTAGTGTTTAAATGTTAGATAGTGCTTGAATATCTAACATTTGTCAATGAGATTTGCTTTTCTAACTATGTCTTCTGTTTCCTCCTCAACTTCTTTCTCACTAGAACCCCAACCTCTTTTAGTATATTGAGTTACATAAATAACTAACCGATTCTATGTGCCTTTAACTTCATATCTTTATTTCTTCCCACTATTGACCTATCTCTTTCCCTCTTCTCAGAGCTAGACATCTTGAAAGCATAGTCCCCATTGGTTGTATCTTTTTGTTCTCTCCACTTCTCAGTGCACTGTAGTCTGGTTAAAATTTCTAAAAATATCGATCAGTCTATACTGTATGTCAATATGTACATACTATTTAGCTGTCATTTAGAAGTGAGAACATGCAATATTTTTCTTTCTGTTTCTAAATAGTTTCACTTAAGATAATGGCCTCCA
>PVKP010012527.1:0-58036 GCA_004027715.1 Plecturocebus donacophilus
ATACCACACATATCACATGACATACACTCATGCACCCACACACATACTACACATACTGGCATACACCCACTCACATTCACACATGACACACACACACACACACACACACACACACATACATGTCATTGACAACCATGAAAACCGCTGCCTATCCCAGAGCCCCTCAAGCTGGGCTTCTGGTGGCACCTCAGACACTGTCCCCTTTTTATTTTGTTTCCCATTTACTTCCCACCTTACTCTGTTCCTGCTGTTGTAATGAAGTTCCACAGACTGCGTGACTTAAACTACAACAGTTCATTTCTCATGGCTCTGGAGGCTGGAAGTCTGAGATCAGCGTGTCCAAGGGGTGGCGAGGACCCTCTTCCTGGTGGCAGAAGCTGACTTCTCATTCCATCCTCGCCTGGCAGAATGCAGGGAAGGAAGTGGGTGCTCTCATGACTTTCTGGGAGCACTGATTCCATTCTGCCCGGCCGCCCATAGCCTTACACTGGGGAGCAGGCTTCCAGCATATGAACTTAGGGGACACAAGCATTCAGTCTGTAACACTTCCATTCCCATTAATTGCCTTCAAAGAGAGCTAAGCTAATCCTAACTTTGGATAAAGCAAAACTTTGAGGAGACTACATCTGATATCTGCTCTTCAATGCATGCTTGTCGGGAGAAGAGTGTTAAGATTTGGACTTCGCATCACTTATGGCCAAAATAGGACACTCCTGTGTATCTGCTCTCAAAGTTAAATATGCCACTCTCAATATAAAGTATGAAACTCATGCTGTTTAAGAAAGAGCACATATTAAGACTGACATGTCTGTCATGACAATAATTTTGATGGAGAAATAAAAAAAGGAAAAAAATTAACGGAAGAGTAAAAGATAGCCAGAATTAGACCTTTAAATATTAACAGTAAACTGTCTTTAGATATTTTTAATATAATCATCATCAATGCTTATAAATTCTAGTGCCTTTGTCTTTCCACAGTTTTTTTTAAACAACCTAATGTGCTTATTCCTCAGGCTTCAGGGCTTCAGGGTACCACTGTAACACTCACCCAGCGCTGATGCCCACGGGCTGTCCCGAGGCAGGACATGTTACTTTATGCTCTAACCTTATGTGTTCAGTGAGCACTTTGAAAAACATAAGAATATCTTGGTAGGTATAGTTTATCTAATAAAAATTTCAATTTTATAGTTTTCTTCCCTCAAATAGTAATTTACTATGTCATTTACACTTACTTGCCAAGCAGGGAACTTTTGCTCAAAGAAACAGGAGCAGGTTTGGAAGCTGGAGTCAGACACCTCGCTTTTCCTATTGCCTTTTGTCCCTTTGGGCACGCCCCAAAGCAGACATCCTGCTTACAAAAGAGAGCTTAATGGCCTCCCTCCTTCTCACCCTGCCTGAAGTCTTTCTAGAATTTGGAAATATGTTCATTTTGTTAGGGCAATCTGTTCGTATTAATGATTTTATCAATCTAAACTCCACTAAAAACAAAGAAGCAAATCAACACAATGCTAATGAACGCCTGTTTGCTTTCTAATCCTAAGAAGACACAGTAAATTAACATACATTTTTTATTTGAATTATAAAAGCTTTCAAATAGGGATGTTGTCTCTCTTATTCTCACTCTCGTTCTTGTGCCTGGTACAGAGCAGATATTTTGTGAGGGTTATTTTTGTCATTGAATAAATGTATTTCAAATACACAGAAAAGGACAGAGAATTACAAAAACAAAAAACAAAACTAAAACCAGGTACTTAAGCCCCACATAAAGACCTATGTTTATGCTTTGCCACATTTCATTCATTCATTTTTGTCATAAGTACTAGTGTTAGATAGAACTAAAGTCCCACTCACATTTTCTCTGCACATCTTGGAACCTTTGCACATATTTGTGAATCTGTAAACCATAGAAGCTATCACAGTGTATTTTTAAATGCATATAAGTGATACCATGCATGCTAAGATTTTTCTTAGATTTCCTATAAATCATTTCAATCAAATTCTCCCTAATTTTCTGTGAATACTATGTAACAAAATGCTCTACTTCCACAAGCCTCGAGGCCAAGAGTTAGTGAGCCTGGGGTGTTCAAATGTAATCAAAGTCCAAAACAGGCTCTTCCCTGGGCTCAAACTAAACCGAGTTAAGAAATTAGCCTGGAAGGGAGAGAAGGTGATGTCAGATCTTAATAGGATAACATTGCCTTGTGTTCGCCTTGCAATACAGGAGGCTGCTTGTCTTCAACAGTTACTGAGATGTATGTTTCTTTTTTCATTAAGTTTCTGTTATTATTAGTTGATTTTGACCACAAGTTGTTTTCTGGTTGCCTTGATTGCCAAGGAATATAATGGCAGAGGGATTCTTAGGTCAGCAGACAGTACATGCCCTCAGCTTAGGCAAGACTCGGGGGCCGTATGTGTTTCAGAATTTCTCACATTTTAGATAGCTATATAAAATTAAGTATTAGCATACTCTGTCTGTTTTCTACACCCTCCTGGTGGAATGTGGGGCAGTAATGCTTCAAGATTTCTACAGCAGAACTGTGGAATTTTTATTCTGAGTGGAATAAATAAGGCTCAAATAGAACCTCATGTCCATTTGGGCCATGTTTCGGCAGCAGGTAAGTCATGAAAATATTTTCTCATTTTTGAGGTACTTTTGGATTTGGGGATTGCAGGTAAGGGATTGTAGATGTGTATTATTGTTGTTGTTGTTACAATCCAAATTTCTACAACTTTTGGCTAGTTGATAGAATTATCCCTTGTTTTTCAGCATTGATTCATATCCCTCCCCACCTCTCTCCCTCCTTCTTTGCTTTCTTCTTTCCTGCTTTCCTTTCCTCCTTTCTTTCTCTGTTTGGTCATTTCTTTAGGATTTGAAGAGAGGGCACAGTATATGATCTTTAAGGACTCAGATTTTTAAGTTAAGCATATCTGTAGCCAAATTATCTGTCTGCTGCTGCTGCTCATTAACTGTGTGACCATTGTTCTTTGTAACTTCAGGAGTTTCAGTTTCCTAAGATAATCATATCTACCTCCTGTGGTTTTGGGAAGATGTAATAAGGTGATGGATGTAAATACATTTAATACGGTCCTTAGCATAGAACTAGCACGCGATAGATGACCTGCTATTATTGCTGCTATTAATAACTGCTATTATTGCAGTTATCATATCATACAGCACGTGGCATTTGCTGTTCTCTTTTAAGCAATGAATTTATTCCCATTCAATTTCTTTAACATTTTTGAAATGCATCTGGTCTTTGCTTACATCTATGTTATTTGGCAACCTGTCTGAAAATATCATCCATTATGGTTGCTATCATCAGCATTAGCTTTAATGTTGCTTGAAGGTCCATGGTATACAGCCATGCTTGACCATGTGCAGAACATAATGCTGCCCCCTTCAGGTACAGCCTAATGGGGTAGATGGATGGATTGATAGATAATAGATAGACGGATAAATAGGAAGATAAATAGGTAGATAGATTACAGATAGATAGATACATAGATAGACATATATATAGATAGACAATTGAATAGAGACACAAAAGACAAATAGATGATAGATAATAGGCAGAGAGATAGCTAGATACATACACACATAGATAATTGATAGAAAACAGATAGATGATAGATTGATAGATAATAGATAAATAGAAGACAGGCAGATAGATAATAGAGATGATAGATAAATAGAGCAATAGAGAGATAGATGAGAGAGGGAGGGAGGGAGGGAGATAGATAGATAGATAGATAGATAGATAGATAGTTAGATAAATACTCATCTGATCAACAAGCTGTTGTAAACAAGATGCTATGGAATTCTGCATTTGCTGTAAACAGGAGTTCACTGAACAATCTTTCTAGAGGAGGAAGGGAAGAATGCATGGGGCCAAGGTTATTTCTTTGCTAATAAATCATAGCCTTGACAGAGTTTAATTGCCTCCATTTTTATCAAATAGTTAGAAACATGACTATTTTTTGACCCTCAGAGGCACATTGGTGACCTCAGCAGGGTCAGCGTTACTGGTGATTGTCCATCTGTATGTTGCTGAGCCTTGCAATCATGGTTATCCCAAGATACCACCCCTCTTCCAAAGAAGCACTTAGGAGCTCAAGTTGATCACTGCAGGGGCTTAAGACGGGGCCTCATTTGCCCTGTTATCGGAACAAATGAGGTGTGCGCACAGCCTTTGCAACTTCCCATTCATCGCAGGAACTAAAATGTGTATTATTTTTAAGACTACTGTCTTAAATTTATGATTTTATTTGATTCTTTATTCAGCAATTTGAATATTATGGTTCATTACAAGTACATAATAAGACCCTTTCTGTGATTGGCATTTTCATTTTTCTAGGTAAATAAAGTGCCTCTTGATCTGTTTTTATTTTTCTTCCCACCCTCACCCCCTCAATTTTCTCTTACTTGTGCTTCTCAGCATATACCGTGGGCATCCCAAGGGGGCCATAGTCTTCTTGTTCATGTTTCAGACTTGAAAGTCGTATTCAAATGCAGCCATATTTTACAGATTGGCAATTTTGCTATAATTAAGCTTCATGAATATGAAGATTCTTGTAGAGTTCCCAGGATGCCCCATGGTGAGGATTTGCAACGAAATTTCTTCTCCGCTCACTGTGACCTATTAGAGTGTCAGTTTGGCTCAGTTTCAACATGGTGTTTACTCTTATGAAGTTCAAACCACATATTAGCTAATTTTTAAGCCTTGGCAGAGGCAGCCTGAGAGGCACATATGTCTGGAGGGCTTGACAAAAAGCTAGAAGGTCAGTATCTTCACAGATCCGTGGAGGTTTAGAAATTAAATGATAATTTTGTGATCCAGGCAGGAAGTGACATTTGTGCAATTGCCTTTGATATGTTTTCTTCTGCTGTGTTTGGCTTCTTCGTCTCGTCAGAATCTCAGAATGAGCCAGCCTCTCTCTAACTGAAACGGGGCTGCTTCATCTTAAAATCTCTTTGTGACGGCTTATTGCAGAAGATCCCTTAGAACCCTTGTTCTCAGTAAGGCCTTTCCTGGACTCCTCTGTCTGCAATGCAAATGTTAATTCTCAGCTGTATTAAAACCTTGATATCACTTAAAAGATACCCAGGGGAAATTTTCCTGGCCAGTTTCTTTCCACAAAGTAGCATTTTCTGAATTAGAGATCGCTGGTTGGCTCATTCTTATTTTATTTACTTTTGTGAATAAGTTACCATTTATAATTCAGAACTGAAAAAGCATATAGAAAAAATTCGAGTCTCACTCCTGTCCCTTACTGTCCACCCTCAGGTACTGATAGTTATTAATCAGTATCCATCCTTCCAGAAATTCTTTGCGTATATACAAACAAATAAAAAGGTATCACTTTGTACCACCAGTACTTTAAAAATCAGTTCAGCATGGGTACTCCTGCTGGGTACTCCCTGATCAAATTGCCACATTGTAGAAGATATCTTTCTGCCTGTCAATTTTATTTTCAGAAAGTAGTGGTGACGTTGCTTTAGGGTCAGTCTCCGGAGGATGCCGTTATACCTGCATCCTTGCAGCCCTCTGGTATCCTGTTCTCCGCCAAAAATAAAGCCCTGGACTTGCTCCATTTCACTTTTTCTTTTTCTTGCAGTTTGAAAGGCACTTGAACAAGCCCCCTAATGTTGCTTTTTACTCCTTGTACATTTTAAAAGGAGTTGTACCCTGGTTTATTTGCTTTTATTGCCTGTGAAAATCGCCTGGTTAATTAGACCAACAGAGAATCGCATCTTAAGGGCTAATAATTGATGTATTCTTTGTGTCAGCTCAAAAGTAACCTCTGGGGATAGAAGATTAGGCGGAGTACGCCTGTCCATGGACATATATGTTCATGCCTCTCTAGGCTTCAACACACACAAAGTCACGCAAGGCAACCTTACCTACTCCATTAGGGTCCAGAAAGATATCCACCCAGCCAGGAGTAGAGTGTAAATATCACACCCATCAACTCACTCTTATGCCCAGCCTTTCAAACATGCCAAACTTTTTCTCTCAAACATGCAAAACTTTCTATAATGGAAGATCTGAAATGCTTTTAACAAGTTTAAAAATCTTTACTGAGCACAGATTTTGATTTTTTAAAATATTTTTGATAGACATATTGTGGTTTGAGTCCCCACACTTGCATTAAGGGGTTAAGGTACAACATTGCTTTTGCAGTTGGCATTTCATACTTTTTGTCCAGCAAAGAAAACATTCTCAACTTTAACCTCCTTTAGTTTAAAACGAGATAAAATAAGATACATTCCAGCATCACGCCTTTACATAAACTGAGCTGATTCTTTTGATTTCTATTTCTTGCTTTCCTCACCATTGGCCTGAAGTGAATAGGCATGACTGTTTTTGTCCATAGGTCAGATGTAATTAAACTCTAGCCTTTACATTGCCATCGTCAAAGACAGCGAGGAAGCAACACTTTATTACTGCAATTCATTGTCTCGAGGTGGAAGCTTCTCCAACGGTGACACAAGCGTGACGGTGATACCACGACAATGATCCACCTTGCTCTTTTAAGAGAGAAGAACATACCAGACTTATGCAGACAGAACACTTTTTTTTTTCATATTGAAGCGTCTTCTAGTGCATTTTAGCTTTTTCTTGTCAGCTTGAGGCTGGAGTGAAGAAATGACACACAGCTTGTTTGACACTGCAGCTATTCACGGACCAAGCGACGATAGCTTTCACTCATGCACAGCAGGGCTTGGCTGTGTGGTGTGCAAAAAGGGATGAACATTTTCACTTTAGAATTTTGAAGGGGCTAATGAGGAACCTAAAGATCATCAGCATTTGCGTGTGAAAATAAAGTGGAAACTCTAAGAAAGATTGAATGTAACCTTCGAAGGCTGTAGGAAGAACAAAATGAAATGAGTTGCTATGGTTTGAATGTATGTGTCCCCCCAAAACTCATGTTGTGGAACCTAAAACCCAATGTGATAGGATTGAGCAGTGGGGCCATTGAGGAAATGATGACGCCATGGGCACTCTGCCCCCCTGGAAGGGATTCATGCTTTTTTTGTTTTGTTTTGAGAGAGGGTGTCTCTCTGTCACCCAGGCTGGAGTACAGTGGCTCAGCATGGCTCACTGCAACCTTCACCTCCTGGGCTCAAGCAATCCTCCCGCCTCAGCCTCTCAAGTAGCTGTGACTGCAGGTATGCATTACCACCCCTGGATAGTTTTTGTATTTTTTGTAAAGATGGGGCCTTGCTATGCTGCCCAGGCTGGCCTGAATCTCTTGGGCTGACCCTGGCCTCCCAAAGTGCTAGGATTGTGGGCATGACCTACCATGCTAGGTTGAATAGTGGCTTATGCCTATAATCATAGCACTTTGAGAAGCCAAAGCAGGAGGATCACTCACGCCCAGGAATTCAGGACCAGCATGGGCAACATAGCGAAATCCTTTCTCTACAAAAAAAAAAAAAAAAAAAAAAAAAAATGAGTAGGGTGCGGTGGCATGCATCTATAGCCCTAGCTGCTTGGGAGGCTGAGGTGGCAGGATGGCATGATCCTAGGAGGTTGAGGCTGTAATGAGCCATGATTGTGCCCCTGTGCTCCAGCCTGGGTGACAGAGTGAGACCCTGTCTCAAAAAAGAGAGAGAGAGATTGAAGGGAGCACAATAATGCCTTTTGCCCTTCTCCAATGTGAGGGTCCAGCTATAGGGTGACATTTTGGAAGCAGAGAGGAAGCCTTCTCTAGACACCAGATCTGCCTGTGCCTTCATCTTGGACTTCCCAGCCTTGAGAACTGAGATAAATAATTTTCTGTTATTTGTAAATTACCTGGTCTCAGTTATTTCGTTATAGCAGCACATGTGGACTAAGAAAAGCATGATATTTTAGATTCCTTAAGTGGGAAAGAGAAGAGAGTCTGAAGCCTAATACATCTAGTTGCTGGCAAGATGTGTGCATGAGTGTGGCATGCTGTGGACTGTGCACTGCAAGAAAGCAGTCCCCATGTTCCTTCTCCTTCTCTGGTTGCTTCGGAACCTCCCTAAGCTAGTGATGACCTACTACAAACACCCATTTCCAGGCATATCTCCCTGTTTAGACTGAGAGCATCTCCACAGCAGAGGAGATATCCTTAACCCTGGTGGAGAATCTGGTACTTAGTAAGTGTGGCAGGCAGAGTAATGGCCCCCAAAGATGTGCAAGTCCTAATTTCTGGAATGTGAATATTTGACCTTACATGGCAAGAAGGATTTTACAGCTGTGATTAAGTATCTGGAGATGTGATTACCATGAATCACCTGGATGGGCCCAGTGTAGTTCAAGAGTCATTATAAGTGAAAGTCAGAGTCAGGAGGGTCAAGTTCAGCATGTGGAGATGCGAGGAAAACTCCACCAGGCACTGCTGACTTTCAGGATGGAGGAAGCGGCCACAAGCCAAGGAATAGGGATGGCTCCAGGAGCTGGAAAAGGCAAAAGACACTTACCCATGGAGCCTTCAGAGGGAGCACAGTCCTGCCAACAGCTTGATTTTAGCCCAGTGAGATCCATTTAGGATTTTGATCTTTAAACCACGAGGCAACAAATTTGTGTTATTTTATGCCACTGGGTTTGCAGTGATTTGTTACTGCAGCCGTAAAATCTTAATACAAAGAGCAATCAGCATGGAACGGCCTCTGGCTTCACATGTGCCATGTGCTAAGATCAAAGAGGTGCAGAGAAAGTGCTGCTATTGATTTTGTACCAGCACTAGAAAGCAGAGAGCAGCTTCTAGGACTCAGCCTAGAAATCCGTTTCTATACTCTTGATAAATAAGACTTCCATGTGCATACTTGGCATTTGTGTCCATTTCCCTGAGAGTCAATATGATTTGTGAAGAAAAACAAAAATATTTTTACCAAACACGAATATTGTATTGGTGATTGGGTTAAAATGATAACAGATTTTCATGTAGTAATGGGTATGAGTTTTAATCCACAAAGATGGCATGGTTAGAATTGGAATTTTATTTTTGTATAGCTCAACTTAATTTGTAACATATGCTGCATGATGCCAAGTGGTAGAATCTTAATTTCATTTAATTCATGATGATCATATCAGGGTCTTCTCCACTCTGTGTCTAGGTGCCTTTCTCTATGTTCAGGAGTCTAACCTGGGGCTAAAGGATCTCAGCAGACCAAGTAGAGAGGACTTGGTCTTCTTTCCATCGCTGATACTGACTCATGGCCAGCATCCACATCCACCAAATTTCCATCATAGAGTCAGAATGCCTCTGGTCTCCCACGGTCTTAACTATTAATACAAAACCTCTCCACAAAAGGCTCTTTCAAGAATGTCTATGGCCTTGTGAGACTCCCTGAACATGCCTGGCTATTTAACACACCTCTCCAAAGGTGGAGGTCCTCTCTGAGGCTGTTGTAGGACCATCTGCCTGGACCCACCACTGTCTGCCTAGGGATATGTCTGCCTCCTGCCCCTGTCAACAGCTCAGCCAGGGATGTCAGCCTGGGACATCTTCTCAATCAAGAGACAACCCTGGCAATTCCTAAAGTCAGAAGTATGGGGCAATTGGGCAAACAATTGATGCTATAGCTTTAGAAACTTGCTTAGCTGTGTGTGTGTGTGTGTGTGTGTGTGTGTGTGTGTGTGTGTGTGTGTGTACAGGGATATATATGAAGTTACAGGAAAGTTTTTTTTTTTTTTTTTTTGAGACAGAGTCTCTCTCTGTTGCCCAGGCTGGAGTGTAGTGGCACAATCTTGGCTCACTTGCAAACTCTGCCTCCTGGGCTCAAGCAATTCCTTGCCTCAGCCTCCCAAGAAGCTGAGATTACAGGTGCCTGCCACCACACCTGGCTAATATTTGTACTTTTATTAGAGACGGGATTTAACCATGTTGCCCAGGCTGGTCTTGAACTCCTGACATCATGATTCACCAACCTCAGCCTATCAAAGTGCTGTGATTATAGGCGTGAGCCATCATGCCCAGCTGAAAGTTTTTTGATTTAATTACTAATTTATGTATTTGTGCAGGTTGTTGAATTATTTCAGTATCACCCCGGGAATATGTGCAGCACAGAGGTTATTGAATCTTTTCCGTTACTGAATCTTTTACTTTCTCAAAATGTTGTTGCAAGTATGTGAACGACAACAGCTGCTTTCTTTCCCTATTTATGTATTTGTTTTCTTGTCACTTGGTGCATGTGCTGTTCCATGCACCAAGTTAATTCGTTTGATTTCTCTAAAGAATGTGAATATCTCTCCCTCCCCTACACAGCACATCATTGCCCACTCAGTGTCACTGTTTGGCACATTCAATATGGAAGACACATGGGTGAGTCATTCCCAGCATCTGGACATTTAGAGACAGCTGGATGCTGTTGGGTGTTTTATTTTTCATGCAGATGTGTGGCATTATATAAACCAGCCACATTTTTATTAATGTTGAAAGGCCTAGGGTTTCTACATTATGAAATGAAAAATAGCCATCAGCTACTATTATCTGATGAGTTTTGAAGGTATGTCATTCTAGAAGGAATATTTTAGGTGGACATAATATCCCAAATAATATATAGTTTTTATCTCAAATATACCAAAGGTTTTGTCTTATAACTGTGCTAGCACTATTACATTTTTGTCCTTTCACTAGAATTTTTGTTATTTTAGACAAGAGAATCTGACTTTGGACTATGATTTATGTAATAGAATTTCTGAGTGGTCCATTAAACTTAATAATTACAAAAACTTGCATAAAATGAGCCATAATCTATCAAATTTTACTTGATATTCTTAATCTGGAATTGATTAATCAGATTTTTGTATTGTTAGCTTTGTAACATTTAATAGGCTATTTGTAATTATTTTCTCAACTACATCGGATGGAAAAATATATTACAGAAGGTTTTTTAAAATTGCAGAAATAAGGATATAGATATACAAACAGTGCTCACCCACACAGGAACTAAGGCAAAGATTGCTGCTGTTATAATTTAGGAGCAAATTGATTGGCCTTTGTAAGCTATGATTAGTATAGGCATCCTTATAAAAGCACGTGGTGAATGCCAGTCTTCTGAACTTCAACAGCTCCTCCAATTCGGCCACCAATAAAATGATGATAATAGGGTAGAAACACTTGTTCTTACGGTGATCAATTAGTGTAGGCCCATGCGTATTTGTGGCTTGAACTTTTCCTCCTTCAAAATCCCAGGGCAAAATTTGAACAACACTGTATCTTTATGACGTTATGAATTCTTGGCAAGAATGTATAGAGTGACGGCAGAGAGCAAAGCGAAACTTTAAAAAACTTTAAAAGAGAATATTGGCGTTCATGCATGTGGGCCATGGAGGCTCCCAGCTCTGACGGGATGCAAGAGGTGGTCCAGATCCCTTGGAGGGCCTGGAAGAGACTGGAAAGACGCGTCAAGACTGTTGTGTTTCCCTGGCAGCTGAGCAAGGTCCGTGACACTCAACTGACATTCAACTGCACACCAGCTTTCTGCTGAATATGTTCGTTTCACGTTCCATTTTCTCCTGCAGTCCTTTCTGCCAGGCACTCTGCTTTTACAGGCTTCATGTTAGAAGTCATTATTCCGTCATCTCTAAATATTTTATCCAAGGAAGAAAAGCTAGAATATGCCTAGTGCACAGAAATTAAGTTTGTAGGGAGTTTGGTGGGCAATACAATGGGCTCCAGATGGGCCGATGCCAGGCGAGCTCTCTTTGCTAACGAGAAATCAGCGCTCAGGGTCTCAGGTGAACAACACTTCTTTCAGTGATTTTTGGGATTACGTTCTAAGCTTGTGTTCCACTCTGTCTTTTCAATCCTAGTTTCTCTGGCCTACCCCCTTCGTCAGCTCAAACAGCACCGTGGCACTTTATCCCCAGCGCCCTGCCTGAGAACGACATCTTTTCAGTTAATGCGGTTAATTTTGTAGGCTGAAGCCTATAGAGTTCTAATACTTGTGTGGTTTTTTCACTCTGCACCCATTATATTTTATAGAGGAAATATTTTTAATATCCCAAGGCAGTTTAAATAATGTATTGTTTTGGAATATTCTCTGGACACACAAAATAGTTTTTGCTCAGTTTTTCCATTTTGCTAGATTGAAGTGAATTTAGAAGTGAATATGGTAAAATAATTGCATCGTAGGCTGGGTGCGGTGGTGCATGCGTGTAATCCCAGCATTTTGGGAGGCTGAGACGGGCCAGCCACCTGAGGTTGGGAGTTCGAAATCAGCCTGACCAACATGGAGAAACCCCATCTCTACTAAAATGCAAAATTAGCGGGAGTGGTGGCCCATGCCTGTAGTCCCAGCCACTCAGGAGCCTGTGGCAGGAGAATCACTTGAACCTGGGAGGTGGAGTTTGCAGTGAGCCGAGGTAGCAGCACTGCACTCCAGCCTGGGCAACAGAGCAAGACTCCATCTCAGAAAAAAAAAGTAATAATTGTATCACAACCACCTGATTTTTTCAGACCCATGCCCCAATGCCATCAAATGTCACAGTGTTTTGTGAATTACAGGAGTATTTACCTCAGACAGAGGACCGGATCATGCATTTCTAACATAAAACATGAAGAAGGAAGCCGGGCATGGTGGCTCACCCTGTAATCCCAGCACTTTGGGAGGCCGAGGACAGGAGATCACCTGAGGTCAGGAATTTGAGACCAGCCTGGCCAATATGGTGAAACCCCATCTCTACTAAAAATACAAACATTAGCCAGGCGTGGTGGCTTGTGCCTGCAATCCCAGCTACTCAGGAGGCGGAGGCAGGAGAATCTCTTGAACCCCGGAGGCGGAGGGTGCACTGAGCCGAGATCACACCATTGCAGTCCAGCCTGAGGGACAAAAGTGAAACTTGAGCTCAAAAATAACAAAAAACACAAGCCAACAACAACAACAAAAGAAACTTGAAGAAGGTCACCTTGTATACCTGCCTGATTTCTATGAGATTCACGAATTTTCCGACCTATTCTTCTCATATTACTGATAGATATATCTACTAAATAGTGAATACCTTTTTAAAAAACTGTATTAAAGCATCACATGATTCCACAAATATGGATCCGTTGCAATTTTCACTACTTTACCCTAATTCAATTAATAGCATTCTACACTTCAGCTGAATTTCATCTTTGTGTATCATCATCAAATGTAAAAACATTTTTACTCTTGGTTCATGATTTACACTGTTTTTTATCAGAGACTTGATATTCAGTTCTTGCGTCTCTGTGGTTTTGAATGCCTGTGTAGCACATTCAGTCATCAAAACCATAAGAAACAGGGCTGATTGTTATTTCTATGCCCAAGAACATCTTCTTTAATTGCTGTGGCTTTCAGGAAGGACGTCAAACAGCCACTACAGAAGGAAGGGAAAGGAATATTAAGGAGAAAGGATGCAAGGAGAGAGGACGTAAATTATTCTTCAAAGAACCCATCGTGCAGCTGTGCTAGGAAAGTGTCCTCAACTGGCAGCCCCTGGTATGTGTATGCTTCTGTGGCCAAAACCTGAAGCAGGAATAAAATGAAGCTTTTTTATTTTTATTGTTTTATAGTACTTCAGGTTCTGGGGTACATGTGCTGATCATGCAGGATCGTTGCATAGGTACATACTTGGCAAGATGCTTTGCTTCCTCCATCCCCCGTCACCTATAATTGGTATTTCTCCCCATGTTATCCCTCCCAGCCTCCCCACCCCTCGCTGTCCCTCCCTTAGCGCCCCCCACCCCACCGCCGACCCCAGTATGTAATGCTCCCCTCCCTGTGTCCATGTGTTCTCATTCAACACCCGCCTATGAGTGAGAACATGTGGCGTTCGCTTTTCTTGCTTTTTTTATTCTTGAATCTTTACTTGAAAAATTTAATAAAAGAGTATGAGTGTTTGGCTTTAGTTACTTCAAAGCAATTTTTAAAATCTTGCAGTTATATTTTAAAACTATGTTTTAAAAAGAAGAATAACTCTATATCTCCTCAGATTTTAAGGATGAGGGTCTTGACTGTGAGTTGTCCAGGTTCTTGGTGCATTGAGCAAATAACTGAACAAAATACACAGACAATCCAACAAGAGAATGAAGCAATGGAAGAAGTAACAAAAGTGCAGATTTACTGAAGTAAAAGGACACTCCACGGAGTGGGAGCAGGCTCGAGCCAGCAACTCAGGAGCTCCCAACGCAGTGTCGCAATGCTCTTTAGGTGTTTCTATTAAGCTAAAAGAATTTGGTAACACCTCTAGGTGCCCTTTAGAGGCCTCTAATTAGTCACACCCTATGAAGGATTGGCTCATGACCAATCAGAGGCTGAAGTGAAAACTTCTGTCTCGTCATCACAGGAGTGAGGATGTGACCTGTGTGCTCTCTCATCTTTCCTGTAAGTGGCTGCACCTACTGTTCTCTTGCTGATGCCGTGACCCTTGGTTACCCTAAACACTATTCTCCTGCCTTGCCATTGTTTAGCTATGCATTTTCAGTTACTCCGATGAGAGTCCCAACTGCTGATAAACCACTTGACTCACCAAACACTGCTTGCTGAAATAAGATGTGTCATAAAGTTATCTGAGTTTGGCTTTTATATTCTTTTATTTGAAAAAGCTTGTTCATCCATCAACCCATCCATTCAGAAAACATTTATTAAGCACCTGCTGTGTGCTGGCTTTGCTCACTCTGCCAACCTGTGAAATCAGTGTTTCTTTAGGCAGAGTTCTAAAGTCAGCCACATCCTGAATCTTGGTCTTGGAACAACTGAATTAGAATCTCTGGGCTGGGGCTTGGGAAGTTAGGAGTTCAACAAGGTCCACCATGATTTTTATGCATGGTGAGCCTGCTGGTCTCAGTTGAGCAAATGTGGATGGAATGGAGCATGGATTAGTTTGCTCAGGCTGTTATAACAAAATACCACAGACTGGGCGACAGAAAAACAAACAAACAAAAAAAAAACGTATTTTCACACATTCTGGAGGCTGGAAATCCAAGATCAAGTGTTGGCAAGTTTGGCCTCTCCTTGGCTTGCAGGTAGCTGCAGACTCACTGTGAGCCCACATGGTATCTCCTCTGTTCACACATCCCTGGTGTCTCTCTCTGTGTCCAACCTTCTTATAAGGACACCAGTTATTGGATTAGGGCTCACTTTAACAGCCTGATTCTAACTTAAAGACTGTCTTCAAATCTAACTACATTGGGACTGAGGGCTCCGATAGATGAATTTTGCTGGTGAGACACCAGTCATCCAACAGCAAAGCAGAAGAGCACGCTCTTGGCTGACAAGCCAAAGTAGTTGAACCTCTGCTGTCCTGAGCCAGGGCCTTGCAGTCCACTCTGAAATGCTGGCGGGTGTCCTGTCCCCTGAGAGCTTCTCAGTGCACTGTTAGGGCTCTGAAGTCCTCCTGAGCAGCTCCTGAAACTGAATTTAAACCAGAGTTTTCTGCAATAATTTGACCATGATCCTCTGTTTGCAAAATTCCTGTTCTCAAGCAGGTTGCTCACTTGTGAAACATATTGTTTCTCCAAGCTAGAGAAAATGAAACAAGGAGAAGTCAGGCTCCTTACTGAAGCCCACCCAAGTGTGACTTAGAGATGAGATATCAATCTGTCTTACTCAGTTCAAGACAGCAGGAAAAACAGTGTCTATTTACAGGCAGTAGCCATCAGGCAGATTGTATTCCTACAGATCTGAGCTACTTTCTAGAATTTTATCATATTACTCTCTACAGTTTCTTCACTGCCACCACGCCATTCATCCTTCTACTAGAAAACAGCTTTATTTCACTCCAGAGACTGCACCAGGTGCCAGGAGCCTGGAACATGCAGCAGGCCCAGCCTCTACATCCCAGAGCCCCAGTCCAGGCTCCATGCTTTTATCAGCAAATACAGATGCCATCACTGGCTCTCCTGGGAGGCCCTCTGCCCTGGTGATTCTCATTCTCCTCACTCATCAGAATCACAGGAGGCTGTAATCTTTGAGAGACCAAGGAGGGCCGATTGTGTGAACCTGGGAGTTCGAGACCAGCCTGGACAACATGACGGAACCCCATCTCTACCAAAATAAAAATAAAAATTAGCTGGGCATGGTGGCAAGCACCTGTGGTCCCAGCTACTTGGGATGCTAAGGTGGGAGGAGGGCTTGAGCCTGGGAGCTGAAGGTTGCAGTGAGTTGAGATCACACACTGCACTCCAGCCTGGGTGACAGAACAAGACCTTATCTCAAAAATAAAGTAAAATAAAATAATTAAATTTTTTAAAAAAGAAAACAGAATCACAGGAGAGCTTGTGAAGAGGCAGATTCCTGGGCTTCATCCCTCACCTCTGGAACCAAAAACTGCTGTGAGTGGGGGCAGAAAGATTTCTCCTTTTGGAAGCTCTTCAGGTGATTCCGAGGCAGGTGGACTGGAAACTGGAGTTCTAAACCCTGGCTCTTTCCAGTGGCATTTCTCACTGCTCCTAATGGGTGTTTTTAACTGTGTCCTGGGTCAGCTGTTCCCTCTTGGTTGTGCTGGACACCACTCTCCTGCCTCTGTTCCAGGCGTCCCACCCTGCTATGTTCTCCTCCAGTGTTTCTTCATTCTTGAGACTAGCACCTGCCCCTCTTCATCAAGGAGGTTTCATCTCTGAGTTCCTTCAGGGCCGTGGAGTCCAACAGCCAGGGCCCAGCTGTGCCAGCACACATGTACCACCCTGGACAAATACTTGCCCTCTCTGAGCCTTTATTTTCCCATCCAAAACCCACAACAGGAATACAGGAGTGTAGTCTTTGAAATACGTATTAACTTGGCTTTTATCAGTGTGTAGGAATGCTCTCCATGTCAGAGTAAACAAATCCACCAAATAGGAGTCAAACAAATTCTTATCTGAAAATGCAAGCCTTAAGATTAGGCTATTCTAGAACTTCTCTTCTAGACACTTTCAATCCTGTTGAATCTCTTGTGTTACATTTTTAAGAGAAGGAGAAAGGAAAGCTTCTTTTGAAGCCAGTGACCAGAAGAAAGAACTGGAACCAGAAAAAGCACTTTGGTTTGTTTTCGCTGAAATGATTATCTGCTTGACTTAAATGTGATCCGGCAAATGGGCATTACTACAAGAAACAAAGGGCATCTTTCGAGATTCTAGAGAAAGAGAAAGCGCACTGAATACTTAATCAAGAGACCTTTTGCTGCAATTAGTGGAAGCCGGCTTGTGTCTGTTTTCTCTCCCCCGCTTTCCTTGCCTAACACCTGTGTAGTTGCTGCCGTGATGTAAATGTAAACATCTATCACACAGACCACACCCATGGGGCCACCAGCATTCTAGAATGGCTTGCTCCGTGTATCTTATCCACACTGCCAAGCACTCCGTTTATCGCTTTAGAGAAACACTTGCACATTTACTAAATTCAAGAGAGAAAATAAACACTGAGCTACATATGTAAAATTTCGTGCAGCATCATTCTCCTACGCATTGGTAGGTTTGGGTATTTTACATGAAGACAGAGTTCCTTCTTACACAAACAGCAGGGCTTTATGCAGTTGTTCTCTTTCAACATGAACACAATAGGCTAGATAATATTGGCTGTTTGTATTTCTTTCTGAAGTAGGAATGCTTTCCTAAATTGCTTTCACGTACTGTGTAAAACATTGTAGATATTCTGAGGCTTATCAGACATCTCATTCTCTTCTGGGGTGCGTGTGTGTGTGTGTGTGTGTGGTGTTTTGTGTGTGTGGAGTGTGAGTGTAGCAGAGAGGATAGTGGAGCTGTTTGATTCCGTTGTTCCTTTTCTGCCTTCTTCCTTTCTCTGCAAACTTTGGATATTTATACAAATGACTAATGGCAGATTGAGCCCTGTGCAGATGAAATGCGTCTATGACAACCTCCCCTACCCACATCTCCTGGACCTGATTTCCTGTGCTCCCAGAGTCTTCACCAGCATCCCAGAATCTCCATTCCCATCTCTCACTTATACACCCATCAGTCACTGGTTATCCATTAGCTAAAATGCCTTTCTTAATAGCTTTACTCTGTTTGCTTTCTCTAGAACATTTTTAGTTAAAATTTTATAATGCAGTTTCACACAAATGAAGACACAGATGGCTGCATCCTCTGTCTCTTCCCCTCATTTACAGGAAGCTGCAGATCAGAGAGGTAAGGGTAGAGACAAGACAGGACCCTAGTTTTCCATGCTGCACACGGTCACTGCTGGGACCTGAGGTTTGCACATCACCCTGCCCTGTTCTCCCTTCACTGGGGAGAAAGTCAGGGATGGAGCAAGCTGCAGCATCTTCTGAAAAAGAAAAGGTGTCCTTGTCTCCAGCTCTCTCCTCAAGTTGCACCTTCCCAGATTTTTCTGCCACTTCTCTTGACTTCCCTCTCTGCAGCTGCTTTGAGGTGGGTTTTCTCTGGCTGCACACTTGCCTCTGCTTTGCATCCTCATTCTGGTGGAAGCACAATCTAAAGCTCATTAAAGCAACTAATCAATTCTGTTCATGGCGCTAGCTCAGCAGATCACCACACAGGCAGCGCTATTAGCAAGTCGGTGCTTAACACATGGCACTTCCATGAATCAATATGGAGCCCGTGTAGAACAAGGCATTCTTCTCCCTCCCATTAAGAAAAACTGATGCCAAAAACAACTTCTCAGATGTTTTCAAGTATGATTTTTATGAAGGGAAAAAGCACTTTTTGTTTGCAAAATCATGCTTCGGTATGGGGCAATTGTGAACTGTGATGGCTTTTATTTCTCCTGGGGCTGTAACTTTAAGTGTTTAGAATTTGGAAATACAGCCTAATTAATCATGACAGACACACACCCACACACACAAACACACAAAGCACAAAGTGCTAATCATGACAGATACACACACACACACACACACACACAAAGCACCATACAAATAGCACATTATTTTACATATGGGGCTCACTCTAAAATAGATAATATTTTTAATATTAGCTAAAACCTGTGCTCATTGTATGATCATTCTATGTGTACTGACTTGTCATTCACATTTCTTTCAAAATCATTCAAATTTCTAGCCCACATCAATTAAATATTAATAATACTATCTACAAATAAGCACAAAATAAATTCAAGTCTCTTTCCCACTGGTGTTGTCAATACTACTCATACTTTGTCAGTAACTAAAATTGAGTACCACATGATCTTAAAACTAATGTCACATACTAAAAAGCTTCCGAGGAAAATTGTAATAGGATCTCTCAACACCATTGTTCTACTGGACAACGTACATAAAATTATTTTACAGTGGTGGGAGAGAAATTGACTCCTAGTTCTAAAAGCCATGAAGATGATAGCGATGCTGTGTTTTGCCATTATTGTCCTGTTGGTCCCAGGGGCAGGTGAATTTCTGCTGTGCTTTATCACCAGACACAAAATACACAAAAATGGACGAGTGTGAGGGACACAGAGGCTGATGTAAAAAATGCAGGATATTTATGGGTCTATGACGACCCAAATAATGAGCAAACGTGGGAATCCCCTGCTGAAAACCTGTTACAGAACTGAAGGCTGCCTGGAAATATCTTGAGAATGCAGATATCATTTTAATAGGATCTAAAATGAGAATTCTATCAATATAAAACGGGGAGAAGGGCCTCCTTCTATTTTTAAAAAATACCCAACATTCATGTTTTTCATATTTTCCTAGCCTATAATTACTCTTAATCAAAGCACAACAAATAGTAAACAGTAAAAATGAAATAAATGTGGTGACAGTTTGCCAATAACGAGGAGAAAATGTCCCATCTGTCTAGCCGCGAGTAAAATGGGTGTAATTACTGCTCATTTTTCTCGTAATTGCTGAGTTATTAGTTTAAAGCTTACACAACTGGTGAACAGTGAGTACTACCCATTCCGTAATTACCGCCCCAGCCTCGCCGTGCTCCAAATCAGGGAACGCAGGAGCCGAGGAAGTGATCTGAATTAACCCTGACTGCTCGCAAAGAATTGTGACTATTTAATCTGAATTTTATAAACTCTGAGTTCCTTTGCTCTCCAAACATTAAACCAGAATGTTTATAACGCCAGTCTGAGTTATAATTTGTTTTTAAGCTACAGTCTTGCATCTGCTTCTAATGGTGAATGCATAAGGTCATTTTTGATAGAAATAATCCTTGTAGACCATCACTCTTTGCATTGTATTTATTAAAGTTATGCATGGTTCGTTGATATGCGGGGATCTTTTAGCAGTTATGCTAACATCTCGTTACCAGGGACATTCCATCTGAAAATTCAGGAATACACGTTGGTGATCAACACCTAATATATGTAGCAGGGAAAATATAGAAAAAAAAAATAATCTCCCTTGATTGTTTCTGTTTATTACAAATCAAAGATTAAGGCAAATAGGGATGTGCTTTATTTCTTCTTCCAGTATGTTATTTTATTTCTGATATTCACCTAAGATAGACTAAGTTCTATGATGTTCTCACCAGGAAAATAGAGTCTATAGATATATTTGCCTAAAATAAAATGCTAATATTTTAATAGGATCTAAAATGAGAATTCTATTGATATAAAATAAGGGCCAGGCATGGTGGCTCACGCTTATAATCCTGGCACTTTGGGAGATCGAGATGGATGGATCACCTGATGTCAGGAGTTTGAGACCAGCCTGACTAATATGGTGAAACCCTGTCTCTACTAGAAATACAAAAATTAGCCAGGTGTGGTTGTACGCACCTATGGTCACAGCTACTGCGGAGGCTGAGACAGGAGAATGGCTTGAACGTGGGAGGCAAAGGTTGCAGGGAGCCGAGATTGTGCCACTGTACTGCAACCTGGGCAACAGAGAAAGACTGTCTCAAAAAAAAAAAAATAGATGCATCGATAGATAGATAGAGATATAGATGTATAAAATGCAGAGAAGGGCCTCCTTCTATTTTTGACAAATACCGAACCTTTATGTTTTTTATATTTTCACCTTCTAGCAAGGGTAGATTTTCTGGCTTCCTTCTCTTTGGAGTCCTGTCTTTGGTCTGTACAGAGAACAGTAACTCACCACAGACCAAGATAGTGCTCAGATGACAAAGGTGGCCTTGATTCTGCATGGATCCCTGGGTTCTCAGCCATTCCTAATGAACCCTTGAACTGCTGCCTGTCTCCGACCCAGGAACACTGATGACAGGTACATTTATTTTGAGGTGCATATTCTCAAGCTATGGAGTGGTTGTTGAATGAGATGTTGTGAAAAAGAAGTCATGAGACCCCTGGTCAAACGATTCAGACTAGTGTGGTATTTTTTTTTTTCATAGCAAATTATGTCATTCAAGTTACAGATATAGTAGTGAAGACAATGAAAATGTCGCATATTATGTTCATTTTCTCCCTCTGAGCCTACGTGATGCCAAGGCATATTTTTCCATGTTAGAGGCACTACCCTGGAAAAAGGAACAGTTACAGTAAAATTTGATATGGAATCTTCACCGATATGAATCTCACACTTTCAGAAAGAGAGGAGATGAGGAAAGGCCTTAGTGATTATTAAATATAAACTAAGAATCAAAGTCATTTCCATGTCTAGCTACAGAAGCGGCGAACCACCCCCCTTCCTCCCTTTCTTTCTTTCCCTCTCTCCCTCTCACTCTCTCTCTCTCTCTAATAGTTAACCTCTTGGTTGAGATAAGCTGGTGAAAATCATGGAAATGTATTTTTAAAAATCTTCATTCTAAGCCCCCGAGAACCACACTATCCTAGATTCTTTTGAGCTCCGCATAAATATCTTTGCTCCACGAACCACGTGCGGATTATGCATAATCCTTCGGCTGTGCGCGCCAGCTGGGCAGCAGAGATAGGGAGTGCTGGGAGCTTGCAGCTTTAAAACTGTGCCCAGGCCTCACTCAGAAGCAGGGAAATGAAATGAGCATTTGCATAATCTTTCTCTAGTTACCCAGGTTTCTTTCAATCTTCTTATCATGTTTTTAAAAATCTATTAAGAGAATATTAGAACAAAATGCATTTTTCTCTACAGAGAATTCATTTTGCCTGTGTCTTTAGTCCTATAGGACTTTTCATTTGTTTTAGTTTTTTAAAATGTCTTTTTTTAAAAAAAATTTTTTTAGGAGTTTACTTTGTTCCTACTCTTCTCTGAATCAGCAGCACATATTCAGATCAGTTCTTTTGACTTGGAAGTGCAGTTCTGAGCAATTATAAAATTTTTATCTAAAAAGGCCCTAAATGAATTGAAGTTGTGAAAATTGTGATAATTTATTTCCTGGAATTGAAATATAGAGAGAAACTAAAATACACACTGCATTTTAATTCAGTGTTAATTTCTTCCATTTGCTTATAAAAGAAAACATGGTGCCGTTGGTTCTTGTGTACTTGAAATAACTGTCCACACTTTCTCAATCAGCACTCACGAATCAGACACACACATGCATGCACACACACACACACACACACACACACACCCGCCCACACACACGCCAGCATATACTGTTAACGTAACAAGCCTTCTCTCCAGGTTTGTGCTGCTAAGCCTGGCTGGCCAGCCTGCCTGTCTTCCGCTCTCTTTCTTAACTAGATTATTTTCATTAACTCTACTTTCTAAATCTTTCTTTATCTTGGTAGCAATTTGCAGCTGCATCATGTACTGACACGTGCTTCTTGAAGTTTCCCAGCAGGCAGAGTTTTGAAATCCAGTCACCTTCACGTGTCTGGCCCACACACCAGCATTTGGTGCTGCTACCCTGTTGACATCCCTCCCTCCTGGCTCTCTTCTGTATCTCTCCTTTTCTCTTCTTTAACTTCCCCTTTCTCTCCTGTCCATGGAATTTCCCTTCTTTCTTTTTCCTTATCTGCCCCCTCTCTGGGTCCCTCCTTCCTTGAATGGTGACCTCTCTACAGGCTGTTCCTAGATGCAGTCACTCTTTCATTCAATACAGAAGTACTAAGAGCTCCTCTGTACCGGGTGCTATTCCAGGGGCTGGAAATTTTAAAATTAGAAAACTTTTAAAAGACAAAATTCCTGTCCTTGTGAAACTTACATTCCAGTGGGAGCAGACAGACAACTACTGAAATAAACGTGTAACATATTATGTTTGATGAAAAGTGCTATAGAGAAAAATAACTCAAGGAAGGGTGATAGGAGGCTGAGACTGTTTAATGCTTTAAACAGGATGGTTGGTGAAGGTTTCTGAGAGGTGGACATGGGTGCAAATACACCCTTTCTTCTCACTCAGTTATTACCAAAACAGAAAAATCACCAAGTGCACGTGCTGAAGACAAAGCTGTAGATGCACAGGCTTCAAATTAATACATTGAAGTTAACACATTGCTTTAACTTGGGATGTCCTAAATATTTCTTTTTAGATTTGTACATATTTTGTTTTACTGATAGCTTATTTGATTTATTAAGATGCTATTTGCTGAGAACAGGAATTTCTAGGACCCATCGGGAAGGAAGAGCATGGCCATCCTGTT
The DNA here is from genome assembly GCA_004027715.1 of Plecturocebus donacophilus. Classification (NCBI taxonomy): domain Eukaryota; kingdom Metazoa; phylum Chordata; class Mammalia; order Primates; family Pitheciidae; genus Plecturocebus; species Plecturocebus donacophilus. The sequence goes on from PVKP010012527.1 coordinate 23,366, forward strand.
GCATCTGACCTGTGGGTCCCCACGCTCTCAGAGAGAGTGAAGAGATGAGGGAAAAAGATAAATGTTTGGAGGAAGAGTTTTGTAGGCAAACAGAACCATAAGTGCACAGGTAGAACCATAGTACCACTGAATGCTAATAGAAGCCATGGTAGTAAAGACCTGAGAGGGGAAACACGGTTCTATCACAAAGTCCCTCTGTGTGCAGACAGAGGCTGATGTCAGCTCTGTGCCTACTGCCAACCTCCGCCACCTCCAATCATGGACAGACCAAAAGGAACGAAGGCCACAGTGCTGGTGTGAATCTCAGTCCCCAAACATCTTTCCTCTTATGTTTTCAAATTTTCTGTGATTTGAAAGTTCTTAAATGTAACTCTTTTGCTTTTACTCCTCTATTAACCCTTCATGAAGTCATTTTTCAATAGAGGTACTTAAGTTTTGGGTCTTTGAGATTCCTTTATATTGGGATATCAAGGAGCATATCCCACTATGCTTAAGAATAAATAGCTGCTAGGTTTTCTTTTGCTTTCTATTTAGTAGGCTATTTTCCTGGGTCAAGAAAAAGAAATAGCAAATCCTTTGTATTCTGCCTTTGGGAGAAGATGACCTTATACAGCAACAACATGTGATCTCTGTGGGGACATCACTTCCTGTGAGGCATTCCAATCTAACAGGAGACTCCCTCCCCTTGGGAGAAGACAACTTTGTGTTTTCAGTGTATGGTTCCTTCCAAGTTACACACATCTAAGCATCTTATACCATTGAACACGCTCCCACAATTCACTCGAGGCATTCGTGTTTTGGCTCCATGCATCCCCATCAAACAGTTCGTAGCCTGCAGTCCTGATGGAGGCCCATCTGAGCAGCATCTTATTCTCAGTGTCTAGCTAACACCCCCTTTCTTCTCACTCAGTTATTGCCAAAATAGAAAAATCTCCATGTGCACGTACGTGGCTATAGATGCCCAGGCTTCAAATGAATACACTGAAGTTAACACACTTCTTTAACGTGGGATGTCCCAAGTATTTCTTTTTAGATTTGTACATATTTTGTTTTACTGATAGCTTATTCGATTTATTACAATGCCATTTGCTGAGAACAGGAAATTCTAGCACATGCTGGGAATGAAGAGTATGGCCCTCCTGTTTTATCTGAGCGGTAGGTCCCTGCTTTCAGAGAGAGATGAGAAAGTGGGTCTTACTGTGAGATCTTGTGACGTCATCTCCTTCCTCCCAGGACCACCACCATTTGATTATATGGTGTATGTATTCCCCCCATGGCCACGTGCCAGATGCCATAGAAAAAGTTGTTTCAGACCGCCACCCTCTGCTTCCAAAACCCAAATATTGCATTCAGACTTGGAATCTATGAATAACTGTCACCCAGCATTTGTATTTTCTGGTGATGATGTATTAAATAGGGAAGAATCACAGGCTGGAAAGACATTGGTAAACAACTTCAAGGGGCTTTTAGATAGCAAATCAGTATGAACAATGGATGTAGAAAATTACCAGGAAATGGATAATTAAGTTCCTTCCATGCTCTTTTGCAAAATCTCAGAGAATAAATTCCCTTAGGACAAATAAAGAGGGAAAGTGATACCAATGAAAACCTTAAGGAAATGATGGAGTGTTGGTGCTGAAAGTACTGGAGTATTTGTAGTATCACAGTGTGTGAATGGGACCCACAGCTTCTTGAAGGGATGCACACATGGTCACATCCATCTTTCCATTCCAGAGGTGCGGGGCTTCCTGTGGATGCACACAGTCTTGTGCAGTGTTCCTTCTAAAAGCACCTTACAGATACTTTTCAATCAAGGTGGAGTAAAAGCCCCCGGCTTAGGAATGAAGAGTGAGTGAGACCTCTTACATTTTCCAACTCAGCAATTTCAGTGCTATAATATGATCTTGTCTTCCCAATAAGCAAAATGTGTTATTTTATTTTGGACTCAGTGTTGGATATACTGAAAACAATTATAATAACCAGCATTTACTATGAAGCACATAGCATTTACTATGGAGCACTTTATTATGTGCACAGAACAACTCCCCAATATATGTGTGATATTTGCGTGTCTTTTAATACATTTGTGTATGTATATATGTAAAACAACTATTCTTTGGCCAGCTCCAGTGGCTCACACCTGTAATCCCAGCACTTTGGGAGACTTAGATGGGCAGATCACAAGGTCAGGAGTTTGAGACCCAGCTTGGCCAACATGGTGAAACCCCGTCTCTACTAAAAAAAATACAAAAATTAATCAGGCATGGTGGCGTGCGCCTGTCAGCTACTCAAGAGGCTGAGGCAGAAGAATTGCTTGAACTCCGGAGGCAAAGGTTGCAGTGAGCCACTGCACTCTAGCCTGGGTGATAGAGAAAGACTCTGTCTCAAAAAAAACAAAACAAAAACAAAAACAAAACAAACAAATAAAAAACTGTTCTCTTACCTTCACCCCGGCACCCAACTTCCTTTTATTCTTGTAAACTACTTTCTCTACCTCTTCATTTATTTACAGAATGACAAATATTCATAAAGCCTAGTATAGGCGAATTCTATCTGTTGGCCACAATAACTGGATTAGTCTTGGGGGTAGTTTTGTTAATTATTTTGCCCTCTTGTTTCTGACAGGCTCGTGAAGCCCTGAGCACTGGGGTCCGCATAGGCGTCAACAGCCTTGGAAGCCAGTACAGCTCTTGGAGGCCCCACATTCAGCTAAGGCACTACCCTTGCAAACTCAGACCTGTAAAGGGATGCCCTCTTCAGCTGCATGAATGCATGCTGTTCAAATGCACCTTCTCATAGAAGTACCAAAGGGAGGCAGACTGTCAGAATTATACCCACATTTTACCAGGAAAGCACTGAGATGCAGAGTGTGAAGAACTTGCCCATGGTTGCAGGAACAGTGTCAAAGCCGTGGCCTCTGTCGCCATCACCCTTTGTTTTTCTTTCTGTACCACATCTCCTGTTATGACTGGAGAGCCTCACAAGGAGTGGAGTGCCCCACAGAGATTACCTGTGTTGCTGTATAACTTCCTAGATTGGGACAGAGATATAATTGATGATTCTTTGGCCCTCCCAGTCATGAGATTCTATCATCCAGATTCATTTCAGTAAACATGGAACACCACCTAAATGTGCTGGAGTGAGAGTGATTGTTTATATGATTGATTTCACTGTCTTAACTCCTTCTCACTAATCCCTTGACTGTGGGGCCTGAAGGACAGGGCAAAAGAGTAGACCCAATACTGGAAAGTCATATTGGGTTGCAGTGGTGCTCTGAGTCAGCAGGAGGAAAATGGCAAATCACCCATACGAGCCCAGAATCCCACCCAAAACCATGCCCAGAAATCAGACACGTTTTATTTTAAAGAAATAACCAAAGTGGTTGCATGAAGCAAGATGTGGGAGTGAATGACTAGACCTGATGGTGAAAGCTAGGGAGGAGAATCTGAGCTGGTAGGGCAGGCAGTTCCATAGCCGGCTTAATTATCAAGTGGTGTGATTTGCTGGCAAGTCAAATAAGGAACAAGAGGACAAATGACATGGGGCAGAGAGCTCCGCTGTGGCCGAGCTGACCTGCAGGCTGATAGAGCAGAGGAGGGGAGCCTCTGAGCCATGTGGAGGGGCCACATAATTCGAAGTGACTTGGCAGAAATGTGTAAGCACAGAAGGTTCATCGCTGGCATATAGAATTTCTGCTACATAATATGGTGTTCTTAATGGCCATAACTGCTGGAAAGCACAGGGTAAAAGTCGATGATATCTAATTTGGAAAACGATAATTTGGAGCACATAGATGCTCCAACTCCCAGAGTTGTCTTTTCTTGGCTCCTTGACCTAAGTTCTTCAAGCGGGGACTTTGTTTCATAGCCAGCCTCTGAGCCTATTCTTTTTTCCCCAACTCCCTCAAAAATCAAATTATATTGTAATGATCTGTCCACCCTCGGTCGATACTCTACCATGTTCATCTGAGGCTCTCGCCAGTGTTTCTGTTCGTGTTCAGGCTTCCAGGAAAGCTGATGGGGTCTAGATGCATTTTTTCTATATCCCCCCAATGGCAAGTGTAGTGAAGGCCGAATGCTCAGTGAACAGTAACTCTCTGCCCTAGATCAAGGTGAGTGATAGGTCAACACTGAATTTTTATTTTTATTTTTTAGAATATATTACTTTGGCCAGGTGCAGCGACCCACATTTGTAATCCTATCACATTGGGAGGCCAAGGAGGGAGAATCACTTGAGGTCAGGAGTTTGAGACCAGCATGGCCAACATGGTGAAACCCTATCTTTACTAAAAATACAAAAAAAAAAGTAGCGAGGCATGGTGGCATGCACCTGTAATCCTAGCTACTCTGGAGGCTGGGGCATAAGAATCGCTTGAACCCAGGAGGCAGAGGTTGCAATGAGCCAGGATCACACCACTGTACTCCAGCCTGGGCAACAAAGCGAGACTCTATATCCAAAAAAAAAAAAAAGAATATATTACTTTGTTGTGGTAAAATATGCATAACATAAAATCCACAATTTGAGCCATTTTTAAGTGTTCACTATACACAATTTAAACCAACAAAAACATTTGCCAGTGTGGGTTTTATCCAACAAAGCATGCAAGTCATGTAGATTTTATTCTCACCCCACCTCAGTATGAACCCTCTGTCTCTGCTTTTGATTAATGTTTCTGTTCCCTAATTTCAGACACACTTTGTGCTTTCCTGCTTGATCAATTGTTTATACAGCCCTTCTCTTTCCTCTTCACTTCCTCTTTCCTGGCCACCACACCTCCTTCCTGTCGGGCTTCATGGTAGGCAGCTGTTAGCATTTACTCTTTGCCTCCCAGGGGATGTAGGTTATAAAGGGCATCCTCTTTGTTTATAGCACTCAATAGTAATCGTAATATGTCTATGTTGTTTATACTGTCATTTATCTCTTCTAATAGTTAACTGTTCACGTGGTACCAGATAACTTCTTTTATTGATCTCTATGTATATGTCAGGTTCTATAGTAGATGCTAGGTCTCCAATAGTAAATATGAATATGATTATTAATATTAAATATTTTCTCCTTTTCTCATGAAAGTTTTATACTCTAAGGGCAGATACTGAAAATCACTGTATCAATCAGAATAGGCTAGGTTGTGCTAGGCTAACAACCTTTAGTACATTTAAACAACAAAGGCTAATTAATGTCTTGCTCACTCCATTTGCCCTGGTGGCTCAGCTGGGACTTTCATGGTCTTACTTACGGTCCCTCCACACTGAGGGAGCAGGCTGCATCTGGGGAATTTGAGATCTCAGGAGCACTGAGAAAAAGAGAACACAGTAAGTCCCAAACTGGCTCTTAGAACTTATTCACTTCCCCTCTTGTTTCATTGGCAAAAACAGCTGACATGGCCAGTTCTGACTTCAATAGTTGATGGCTGTGTTACCTTCCTCTAAGGAGTTTGGGTATCATTTAACTGGACATACAGCCTATACACACAAATGCACGATTACACATTTTTATAAGATTCAAAACCCTTCCAAAGTAAATTCTATTACTTCTATTTGAATTTGGTTTTTGAATTTTCTAGAATTGAAGGGTTCAAAGAAATGTATAAAGATAATCTTGTCCAATCCCAATATTGTCTGACTCATGACTCTCAATCTCTAGACCTCTGTATAAGAGTTGAGAATAAATTATTTTACAGGATAAGAAGTAGAATAAACATCATAAGTATTTGCCATGACTAATATCACACAGGCACACACACAAAGATAGATATAGATATATAGGGCTGGGTGTGATGGCCAGGGAGGCTGAGGCGGGTGGATCGCTTTAGGCCAGGATTTTGAGACCAACCTGGGCAACATGTTGAAACTCTGTCTCTACAAAAAAATGCAAAACTTAGCCATGTGGTGGTGCGTGCCTGTAGTTTCAGCTACTCAGTAGGCTGAGTTGAGAGGGTCACTTGGGTCCAGGAGGCAGGGGTTGCAGTGAGTCGAGATCACACCACTGCACTCCTGCCTGGGTGACAGATCGAGCCCCTGTCTCAAAAAACAAGGATAAATAATCTTAGAAAATGTATCTTTTGATCTAGCAGAAAAGATAGATTAAAAAGATAGATGTTAAGTTCTTATACCATGGACCCTTCTAAATGATTTTCATATATTAACTCAAGAGTCAAGCAACTTTTTTCTCTAAAGGAAGACACTAGATATTTTCGGTTTTGTGGACCATGAGATTTATGTTATTCCTATGTGACTCTACCACTGAAGTGCGAAAGTAGCCACAGACAATACATAAAAAAATGATCTTGGCCGTGTTCCAATACAGATTTATCTACAAAAACAGGCAGTGAGCTGGTTTGACCTGTGTCTAAACTTAATTTATTCTGATGACAACCCTACTGTTATCCCAATTTTGTAGACATAGAGGCGGGCCTGTAGAGGGGCATTAATTTGTAGAAGTGCAGTTGAGGCTTGTAGAGGTGCAATCATTTGTAAAAGTTCTCTCATCTGGTAACTGGGGAAGCCAGGCTTTGACAAAGGCAACTTGGCTCCAGGGTTTATGATCCCAACTGTTAGGATTCATTACTTCTCTAATAATGCTACTGTGCTGAATTCAGTTAAGCTATCGATGTGTGGATCAGAAAAAGAGGGTTGGGCCTCCAAGATATTTGGTCATTTTATGGATGATCTTTTCTGTCTAAACAAAGACACAAATTATTTGTGGTTTCATTGTGCTGGGGTTGTGTGACTTACTGAACCACACTAAAGACACAACAGGATGGTACACAAAGTGGTAAAATGTACCATCTGATTCATTCTTGGCAAAATGAATGAATGACACACAACTTTGGGGGCCTTCAAGTTTGCTTCTGGTGCCTCCCTACCAGGGTAGAAGAGAAGACAAAAGCACAGCAGAGAAAGTCTCTCCAAGAATGGGGAGGAGTAGTTATGGTATGCTTAGGAGGTGGGAAACAGCTGATTTAAAGTTAGTAAATCTGAATCCGAATAATGGTTCAATTTCTCTATGTAACCATGTGTATATACTCATGCTTCTCCAAATCTGAGCTTTCACATCTAAATCATGGAGACAGTATATCTACTTACAGATGCACTGTGAATGATAAAGGAGTTGAAGTAAGTCCAAGTGTTGGCTAAATTACAACATCTTAGAGACATATGTAAAGTCATTGCTATTGCTGCTGTCCTTAGAGTAAAGGTTTTGCTTTTGTTGTAGTTCAAGGTCACTTAAGTATGGTTGACCATATATAAAAAAGGAAGAATCCAAACCTATACTAGCTGTAATTGAGTCTTTTAATTGCAAGTTGCTCATATTTAAAGAACATGACTAGCTCTTAAAATCCCAAGTGATTTTAGAGAAGACTCACAGAATTGTTCAGGATTTCCACAGCATATTCACTCATACAGTGATGGTGGAAGGAGCTGGATTTGTATTTGTGGTTTTTCAGTGAGTGAACAGTTTTTCTTGCCTGTGTCTCATGTTCTAATGCTACATAATTTTTAGGATTTGGCTCACTCAGCTATCATTATGACCTCCCAACCTACATCTGTTACTGATTTTTCTGTCCTTTCTTAGTTCTTTGCATTCACTTCTATTTGCCACAGGTTATTAGAGTTATTTGTCCATTTGTTCAACTGATACGTGGCTGTCTGTTGTGGAGAAGCAATGTATTAGATGTTAGGGACACAAAGCTCATGAAGTAGATATGGTTTCTGTCTTCAGTGGTATATCTCTCAGTTAGAATCAGTGTTACTTGGGGGGCAGCTGGAGCTCTTTCTCCCTTCTAACTAGGCTGAGAATATAGAGGCCAGATTCCCAGTTAATTTTAGTTGTTGTTTTCCTGATGTGTAAAGAAAAGATCCATAAACTCAAGATGGTTTCTTATGAATCAAGTTTTCAAGTTTTATAGCATTGGTTTTGTACCACCTATTTTGACCCCATTGAGAAGTTTTATTTCTTTGGTTCTCCTGATTCTTCATCAATTTAGCAGCAAATATATACTTAGCATCCACTATTCAATTGATGCTCTGGAAATACAGTGAAAAACTTGGTAGCAATGAACCTTCTGCCTTTAAGGAGCTTATATTCCATTTTAGATCAGGGAAGCAGGAAGGTCTTTCTGTGTTCAATAGAATGAGAAAGAACGAGCCACATGAATGGTGTCAAAGAGGGATGCAAAAAGACAGCGTGGCTAGAGCCAAGTGAGACTAAAATGAAGAAGACGAGGTTGACATGATCCAGATCACCAGAGGCTGGGAGGCAATGGAAAGCATTTTGATTTTATTCTAAGTTCAATGGAAAGTCATTGAATATTCTGAGAAGGAGTTTGACAGTGGGTGAAGAAGATCACACTTGCTCATAGAGATGAGGAATACGCTGCAGAGGAGAAAGCATAGGTGCAGACAGATCAGATGGGGGATTATTTCAGATATCTACATAAGGGATGATGGCGACCTCAACTGGAAGTAGAAGTAAGTGGAGAGATGTGAGATATATTTTCGGATAGCAGGAATAGGGCCTGCTGATGGGTGTGTTGATAATGGGCTTAGGGCAGGGATGAGGCGAGAAGATGATAAAATCAGGAATATCCCTGGGTTGAGCAACACTCCACCGTCCACTCCCTGAGATGCAATTTGGCATTTCTCAACTCTGCCTTCCCTCCTAAAAATCAGGTATCAGTCTTACATTAATTTTATTTTGGATTCTGTATTTGTTGAATTCCATAAACATCTCTCATTTTTTTTCTGCTTACTCATTCATCTATCAGAAATTATGTAAAGTCCATATATTTCTCAAATTTGGACACCTAAATAATAAAGATTTAAACTGTTAATAAACACGTACTTAATTTCAAAAGGAGACTGCTAGACACAGGCGAATAGGGTCTCCCGTTTCCTGAGAGGAGGAACAGGTGAGGGAGATTGTATGGGAAAAATTGAGAAGAAAATGGGGCAGCCATAAAGGAGAATGTCTGCTAAAGGGAATTTGAATTTGTTGTTGTTATTTGTTTATGTGTTTTTTGTAAAGACGAGATAGTAGAGCACGTTTGCACACTGAGGACGATGATCCAATAGAGAATATAATATCGTGGTGCAGATACAAGAAAGATAAAAGAATGGAAGGAATGAAGTCCTTGAGAAGGCCACAGCGTGGGGACTTCTCAGCTCCTGCAGCGGGATCTGCCTTGAGTAGGTGACTGGGGCGGTCGCAGGGTAGAGAGAGATTCTAACTGAGCAAGCGTAGGATGAGGGCTTGCACTCCAAGAAAGGCTGGAGAAGGCACTGAGAGAGCTGTTGGGAGGGAAGCCAGGAATGAGAAACACAGAATCTCATCTCAGGGAGTGAAAAAGGAGCCTGCTAGACACAGGACGGTAGGCCTTTGTTGAGTGGCTCTTCCATGTGAGCAAAGTGCCTGGATAGCTGGTTTCTGGAGAATTTAAGTATTGCTGTATTATATATTATAATGCATCTTTATATAATGTTTTTCTCTTATTCCCGAAGATCTTTCATTTTCTTTTGGAAAATGTGGACAATTAGTCTCCATGTATATCTCTGTGGTTTCTCACTCATATTAATTTTATTTTGGGTTGCATATTAATTGAACTTCATAAACATTTCCCATTTTTTCAGTTTGATCACTCCCATTTCAGAAATTGTATGAATGTTCATTATTTTCACATTTGGACACCTAAATAATAATGATTTAAACTAAATATTTACTTCAAAATGTATAAACTATTTACCTCTTTTATGGTAAGGATATATTTGTATAATATCTATTTCAACACAGCAACTAACATAAATACATTCTTAGATTATAAAAGCTCGCTTTAATTTATATAATCAGAGTATTGATGTTGTTTCTAAAATAACTGGTTTGAATAAGCTATTTGGAATATCTTTCAATTACTTATGCTTCATTTCTTTCAAAATGTATTGGAGAGATTTCCCAATTCGCAGGTACCTGGAAGGTTGGAGTGAATGCGTGTGTGTTTGTGTAGACGTGTGTTTGTGTGGACGTGTGTTAGGATGTGTGGATGTGTATGCATACAAAGATTTCTTCTTCCCTAATCTAACGTTTCTTTTTTCTTCTTCTTCTTTTTTTTTTTTTTTTTGGCCTGACTTCTATACATAATTTCCTTAGCTCTTCTGGTAGGTTATTTAGGAACTCAAAAGTGCTGGTATTGGCTTTCACCTCCTGCCAGGCTTCCTTCTTTTCTGTTGGGGAATGTTCTGCATTCCAGGAGACCGCATTCCTAAGCATCATTCACAGGGTTGTGCTGTCTAGGTGCCCCTCTCCCCAAACTGAAGATGAGGCTGTTCTGTTTTCCTACTTTGGTAATCCCTGCCTCTGTTCGAAGGGCCTGGCCAAAACATGGAAAGTCTTACTGTTTTTTCTATCTGATCTTTCAGCAGTGCTGGTGACATTTTATTCTAGGTAGATTTTTGCATAAGGCAGTTCTAAAAAATAAAAGATTTTTCTGTCTCTGAGCTTTTTTTCATCAATTTCCTCTTTCTATCATATTGCCAAAAGCTAACTGAGAGTCAGTTATGTTATTTTATTTTAACTCAGTGATACAGGCAATGATGAGTTTTCATGTTAGTAAAATGGAAAAATGAGACGTGGAGAGGCTGAGGGGCAAAATGAGAGCTGACACAAAAGACTGATTGATACAGCATTCTGTAAGAGGCAAGAATATCACTGTTAGGCAGGAAGCCCTGGGTAAGATAACCTGGAAAGGGTGTATACGATCAGGGCATGGGGCAAAAAAAACTATCCTCAAGGCTTATCACCACATGGATACTGGAAGACAGACAAAGCTTCGGAGTCAACTCATTGAAAAAAATCTCGTGTGCCTAGAAACATTGTGAAAGGAGCCCCTCCCTTGGGCTGTAAGATCAATGGTGAACATCATTATCAAATCGGATATGGGTAAGATTTTGCAGCATCGAGTTCCAGTGACTGTACCTTAAACAAAACAAAACAAAAATACCACTATCCTTAGGCAAGTGTTTTCTCTTGACCACATATTTACATATTAAAGTCTATTCTGGGGAAGGAGAGTGAGGAAGATGGAAAAATCATTGAAAAGCTCCCCCTTTGAATTTGTAGAGGCCTTTCTTTCAAAGGTGAGCCCCTCCGTACCGATTTTGTTTGCCGAGACCCACACAGGCCCCATATTTATTTAGTTCCTATTTGAAAAGAAGCTTTACTCCTGCCTTAGAAGAAGCTCATTACAGATAGACTTCACCTTTCTGTTCCAAAAGACGTTTCCTTGAAATGAAAATGTAATGAGTGTTAGATCAGTAGCATGTAGCTGCCAGGCTATCTCTTTGATCCAGTTCGAAATGCATTTGTTAAAAAGCCGCTTTATTGATTTTTTTTTAGCTGCTTTTTGCTGTATTTGGATCATTTGTACATATGCACATCACAATTTTTGCTACATCAAAGTGCTTAATAAGTTCACTGCACTCAGGAAATAGCATACAAAACAAAGGAACTTTGCTCTATAAAGATTTCTGCCACTTAACCTCCAGTATGAAAGTTGTTTTTAATGTGTGTTATTTTTTCTGAATAGCTTCAAAATATTTTATGCAGTCTTCAATGAAAGAGTCAGCCAGGGCCCTACTTTAGATCTCCTTCTCTGAAAATGATGCATTCTAGGAAAGGAAGCATTTGATAGACCGAGTAAACGCATCTCACATCCATTTTGCTGGACAGGAGTCATTTTACTTCAATTAATTATTTAATTGGTTCAATTTGTGGGTGGCAGTAGCTTCCAGAAAAGTGTGGACAATATTTGATGTATGTGAGGATAGCTATTAACTTAGTAATAAGTTGAAATTTAGTAAGTAACTAATGTGATGTTCCTTTATTAGGTCCAATTATATGACAAAGAATGAGCACATAACCTTTAATGCTATTTTTTTTTTTTTTTTGTATCGTGTACATACAAATCAGTGTTAAATGCTTTTAATTCTAAACAGATATTTCCTGAGGGCAGACTGAGCCCGCTCAGTAGAAAGCATGACTGGGAAGACAGAGCTGGGTTTGCCCCACTTTTGGTCTCAGGCCGAAAGGACTGACTGAGGTCAAGTGTGGGCTGCACAGGGGAGCTGTCCAAGCCAGACTTCCGGCTTCACCCTTGTGTCGGGCCTCACCTCTGCAGGTGTACCAGTGAACATGCATTAAAGATTTTATTTAACTCATTCAGCGAGAGAGCTAAGAAAATGTTATGACCATTTGAAAGGGAGATCAAAACCAACATTGGTTCGTAATAGTGAAATGAATATGCAAATGAAATCAAAACTGGTTTTTCCATGGGAATGGTGTCGGTGGGGAGGAAAACCAATTAAACTCCTATGAGAGGGGTGGAATTTATGGTGTTTATCAGTTACCTACAACCTAGAGGCTTGTAAAATAGCTTAAAGACAATGAAAACTTAGAATGTGATAACCTCTAGAGTCTAGACATTGTGGAGTTTCCCATTGAAGCACACCTTTTTTTGTATACCTCCAACAGTGGGGAGGATACTCAAATCCTTTTCTTTTTGCCTTTAAAGTTAGGAAAGTATGCTGACTTCAGGGGTCAGATGAAGGTAGAGGGATAAGAAAATAGAAAGAAGGTGATAATTGTGGGCTTCCAGTAATATTCTGGGAAGTGTAAAGGAAGCAGGACCTAAAATAGCAATGCATCAATTATTTAAAAGTCTTTTGTCTTTGCGGTGACAATTGATATAAAAAGTGGTTTTTCGCATTCCTGAATCTTATCTTTTATTCTTTCTTTTTCTGGTGTGTGTGTGTGTGTGTGTGTATGTGTGTGTGTGTCTGTCTGATACATGACCTCATTCCGTGCCAGTCCACATTTCTGCTTTGATCCGTCCCTTTATACATGGGGCTATCCAAAAAAGCAATTCTTAATCCTTCAATTGGATTTGGCATTTGGGGCCATCTCCGCCCATGGCCTCTACATAAACTTACCAAGTTCCATTGTTGCTAAATTGAGATATAGATGAATGGCTGCTCCCTATGAGATGAATGGGGACACCTGGGTCTGGTGGAACACTATCCTGAAAGCACCACACGCATTTGGCAAACACTTCTCCTCTCTGGGGGCTGTTCTGTCTGGTCACCAAGCAGAAGGCAGAGGGTGCTTAGCAGCTGTGGCCTTGCCCTGCTGCAAAGGGCACCCAGTCAGCATAGCGTCATCCATTGGAGCTTTGAACCAGTGATCCTCAGACCTCTCCAGTCAGGTCACTGGGAATTTATACTTTCCTAAAATGTCTATTTTCTTGCCGTTTGCCTCAGTCACCAGAATAAAATCTTGACTCATGTGATAGTAGTCATGAACCACAAAGGCACAATGTGGAGAGGAGTTCACGAGAATATCTGGTATCAGGAGAGAACCCCAAATCACTCTTTGTGAGCTCACCTCAAAATCTTGTGCTCCACTAGTTTTTGTTTTTCTATGTATGAAGGTATAATTTACATATAATAAAATGTATTATTTTAAATGTGCATTTCTTCTTTTGAACATATGCCTAGAATCATACCACAATCAGATAGATAAGGTTTCTATGGGACTCTCAAATTTTCCTGGTGTCCCTTTTTTGTCATTTTTATCCCTTGACTCCTAACTTTAGTAACCACTGTTGTGATTTCTATCTCTGTATTTTGCTTTTTCTAGGATGTCATATAAATGGAATCCTAGAAATGCAAGCTTTTGAGTCCAGCTTCTTTCACTTACAATGCATCCGAGATCCATCAATATCATCGCATGCAGCAGTGCATGCTGAGTTATATCCGCTTGTATAGATGCAGCACAGTATATTGTCTCACCTGCTGACAGTGAGGTTGTTGGGTTGTTTTTAGTTATGGGAGATCATGAATACAGCCAGTAGAAACATTAACTTACAGATTTTTATGTGAATAGTGTAGTGTTTCTGAGTTGGAAGATAAATAAATGTTTAATTTTATTTTTTTTTTTAAAAAAGCTGTCAAATTGTTTTCCAAAATAGCTAATTTATCTTGAATTCCCACTAGCAGTGTATGAGAGCTCCAGTGTTGCATCATAATTTTACCATTGGTGTTGCCTGCCTGCCTCCCTTCCTTCCCTCCTTCCCTCGCTCTCTTTCTTCTATTTTTCTTCTCTTTTCTTCCATCATATTCTCATCATTATTTAGTATTGCCTGTCTACCTACCTTCTTCCTCCCCTTCCTCCCTCTCTCTCTTTCCTTTCCTCCTCTTCCCTTTTTCCTTTCTTTCTCTTTTTCTTTTTTTCTTTTTTCTTTCTCTCCTTCCTCCCTTCCCTTCCCTTCCTTCCCCTCCCCTCCTTCTCTTCCTTTCTTTCTTGCTTGCTTGATTTCTCTCTCCTTCCTTCCCTTTCTTTCTCTTTTCTTTCTTTTTCTCTCTCTTTCTTTATTTTTCTTTCTTTCTTTCCTCCTTCCTTCTTTCTTTTTATTTCCTCTTTTCTTGCCATTCTACTAGATTTCATAGTGTTCTCTCACATGGTTTAAATGGTATTACCTTAATAACTAATATGTCAAGCTTTTTTTTTACATATTTAATATCTTCTCTCTATTAGTATCTGTTTAAATCTTTTGACTGGGTTCTCTTTCAAAAGCTTTCCAATTCAAATTCCATCTTCCCAAAAATATGAATGCATTAAATCTAGAATGTATCAACTGGCATATTTACAATGCCTGTGGATGCAATGGCAAGACAAACTTCTAGAATAGATTATTTTGTAGATTCTTACTAAATAAATATTAAAGAAAGCAGTAATCAACTCAAGCCATAGTGGATTCACTAAGAATAAATAGTGTTGAAGGTACCCCATTTCCTTTCTTTTTCATGAATTAATTTTATATTAGAATAGTTTAATAGATATAATATTTAATTTATATATAATATATATATTTTATTTATAAAATAGAGATATATAATTTTACTTATAAAATAAATATGAACTATGTAACAATGGTTAGAGTAAATTATATTTTGTTGAAAAAAAAATTACCGCAACATATTAATCTTTCTGAGTCTGTCAAGCTGGAGGGATATTCCTTAGTAATTAAATTCCAATTAAGTCATCAATAATTGTTTCATAAACATTATTAAATGTGTATATTTTATTCTTATTTTGGAATCATTACATATTATAATCTGTTATAGTTTCAAGGAAGACGGATCCTCTGACATTCATCTCAGAATGTTATACTTTACTTAAAATTTACCTTCTTTTGTTATAGTAACCTCACTTCATGAGTTACTATTTATTTTACTTTTTTATGTGTGTGTCTCACTCTAATGGTGTTGCTTTTGTTCTTTTAAAAAAATTTTATCTTTGTATTTGAGATTTCCTTTTACCCTGTGGGTTTAAGGGGCATACTGCTTGCTTCAGCCTATCTTGAGTAATTATGAGGTAGGGCAAGACAGATTGCGAGGCCCAACATCCCAGTGGCTGCAAAGCCTCTCTTCTTTTTCTTGGGTCTTGGTAGACACTTCGGTTTCTGGCATGTTGTCCCTTCCACCTCCAGGCGCCACTCCTGCCTGTGTTCTGCAGCCCAGTGCCCTGTGATCGCTACAAGAAGGAGCAATGAGGACTCGGGGGCAAGGATGCAGCAAACTGACCAGCTGCCACCTCTGTGGTCTCCCAGTCAATCTCTGTGATTATTGTCCCTGCACTAGCTCACCATCCGGAAGCTTGGAGAAACTCCTTTGCTTCTCCTCTCTTTTTTCCCTCTTTTTGCAGAGTTCTCTGTAAAAAGATCTCCTTCAGTTAATTTACATCTACCTCTGTCTTTCAGGAACTTACTATATTATTTGACAAGGCACAAATGTGCAGAAAAATCCTAGGCCTAAGAAACCCAGATGTTACAGATGAAGATTCGTGGTTCTCTCTCATGAAACTCCCCCTCTCAGGGCAACAGGGAGAAAGCAGGGTTGCAGTTGCTGTGAGGACAGCATTGTTCTCGAGCACTAGGGGCCATTCCACACATCACATCTGCTGCTACAGCAACAGGCACCCCTCCTGCCCTCGTCCCCTCCCCTTTAGATGATGTCACGTGGAAGTTCCATAAAGGCAAACACCATGAAGAGTTCGTCAGTGGATTTTACCTGGTAACCTTTTAAAATGTATTTATTCACTTTTCATTTGGATTTTCTGAAAATGGAGCACACGTTTCAAGAGGCGTCAAGCAGCCTGTTGATTTCATGTGCACTAACTAGCAATTTTCTTCTTATCAGAGACACTTATTGAAATATGAGACTTTCATTTCTTAATGCAATGCCACATTTTTAATCAGTCCTGCACAGCCATCAATTCAGGAGCCAGAGTGTCAGTAAACAGAGTTCTCCTTAGAAAGCAGAGCTCACAGTTCCTATTGTTCTTGAGCCTTCCCCTTCACTATGGCAGCCACGCTGACAAAAGGCCCAACTGTGTTGCAAAGTCGACGGGTGCCGGTTTTTTGCCTGCTACACATTGGAACACCCATCGTCTGTCTGAGATTGCTCTGCAGTAGGAGTTTTGGTGGGAAGGAAGAAGTTGCAGAATCTGAATCAACAGAGTCTCTATTTCTAGATGTGCTTGTAGCTACTCTGTGGACACCTGACCTAGCTTCTTCTAAGTCAATGCTCCTCAACCAGGCACAAATTTGACCCCAGAATTTATATGGCAATGTCAGCAGACAGTTTCCACCATAACGACTGGGAGGGAGCTGCTGACATCTAGTGTGTAAGGACCAGGGTTGCTGCTAAACATACTATGATGCATAAAATGTTCCCATGAGAAGCAATTGTCTGGCCCTGAATGTCTACAGCACCAAGCTTGAGAAACCCTGCTCTCAGTTTCAGTACCTGGGAGCCAGTGGATCTCCAGTGTCCTGCGTGGGTCTTAGAAGGAGCTGGGAGGGGGCAGGCTGTGGCCTCTGGTGTATGATGACAGTGACAACATCTACTTAAGACTGGTTCTGCACCTGGCCTTTGTTCTGGGTGTTGGCTTCTCCCTGGCCACCTTAGAATCTATTTCTGGTGTCCCATGACCACTCTTAAGTTATATGACTCACTAGAAGGGCTCAGGGGCTCAAAGTGACTCAGGACTATGGTTCATTACAGTAAAAAAAACACGCAGTAGCATCAGCAAGGAAAACAGATGCTCCCGCCAGTGTCTGGAGGAGACCCAGCAGTGGACTCTAAAGTCTTCCTGTGAATTTGCATGAGACACACTCAATCTCCAGCAATGAACTGCAGTGATGTAAGCCAAGTATCTCAGCCCAGGGAGGGCCAGCTCTAGTCTCAGAGGCTACAGCTTTTATTGGGGGCTGGTCACATAGGCACCTATTTCCAGAAGGAAAGCTGGTGCCCACCATAAATCATGCTGTTGACTTGGTATGAACCTCCTAGATAAACTTGTGCAGCATGTGTCAGGACCCCGGGTGTACAAATTCATCAGCAGCACAGGGAATACTGCAGGGCAAGTTTTCAGGAGCTGGCCAAGGGTCAGTTAGGCCCTCCTGAAGAGGTGTGAGACTCTGGCACTGTCAGGGAGCTAGCTCTTCCCTGCACACTACAGTTGTCAAAACCTTCCCCGTCGTTCTGTGCTTTCTTCGTAGCCTTTCAGTGAAGCCCTTTCTGCTAAAGTCCAATTCAGCTATTCCTGCTTCTGACCAAAAATAGGAGCTGACTCATACACAATGTAATTCAAAAATAATAACCAAGGCCACTTGTGTTGTTTGCATTGATCTTGTATGCCTGTGTGTGTGTGTGTGTGTGTGTGTGTGTGTGTGTGTGTGTGTGTACGCATTTGATTTGATTTTGAAACATCACTTTTATCAGAAAGTGAGCTTTCTTGAAGACTTCATGGTAGCCATGCATGAGTCAGTGGGCAGGTGTGATAGGGAAGTACGTTATCTCCCCGCAGTCTTTAATGATATGCATTTAAAATATTTCTTCCTTTATTTACAGAGCCGTAGACCCAGGACACATCCAAAGACTGCCCATATCACATTTTTGACCTTTGTTGATACATAGCTCTCTGCCTAGGAAAGATTTTAGCTCCATCTGTCTGCATGTTATTACACATCCCAGGGCACTTAATACATCCAGCTTACCTGTGGTCTGAAGTATCCTGCTTTTCTTAGGTTTGAAATGAATGCAGCTCATGCATGTAAGATGTGTCATAATCTCTTAGGAAGCAATATCACCACTCAAAATAATGAAAGCTAGAGACATGATATGAATTTGCTGGGGAATGTTTAGCCGTGTTGTCTGACTTTCTTACCCACCACATTTTTTTCTTTTTCAAAGCAGTGAAGATAATGATGTCTCTTAAAGTCCTCTTTTTCTTTCTTTTCAGATTTTAATGGTAATGCAGAATTATTTTTTTAAAAAGAAAATTATAAAGATAACAATTATTCATAGATTCATTACTTAGAGAAAACAGCTGCTAACATTTTGGTGTATAATATTCCCATCTAGCTTTTTTCATTTGTTTATGTTTTTGTTTGTTTTGAGACCAAGTCTCTCTCTGTTGCCCAGGCTGGAGTACAATCTCAGCTCACTGCAACCTCCACCTCCCGGGTTCAAGTGATTCCTCTGCTTCAGCCTCCCGAGTAGCTGGGATTACAGGCGCCCACCACCATGCCCGGCTAACTTTTGTATTTTCAGTAGAGACGGGGTTTCACCACATTCATCAGGCTGGTCTCGAACTCCTGACCTCAGGTGATGTACCCACCTCAGCCTCCCAAGGTTCTGGCATTGCACGCATGAGCCACCATGCCTGGCCCCCATCTACTTTTAAGATGTGCCTATGTATGTTCACACACAAATATATATACATAATGTATATAAAATAACAAAAACACACATATATATATATACATATGTATATATGTGGCAGAAGCATGTGTGCGTATAGAAATGCAAGCATAGGTTATCATAATTTGTCCAGCAATTTATGCATAACATATATCATTTAATCCTGTCAGTGTTCTTCTGAAACGTGTTTGTTTCATTGACACCACATCCACTGCAATATTCTTCTGCACCATGGAAGAATGTAGAATGGCCACATGGTACTCCATCTCATCTTACACCATACTTAGCCCTTCTGTTACTGGACATACAACTGATTCCATTTTTTTTTTTTTACAGTCACATGTCAGGCTGTGATTAACATCTTTAATCAAATCTATGTGAACTTGTAATTTTCCCTCCAGATTATATCTTGGTGGTGAAATTTCTGAACCAAAGAGTGAGCATATTTTTCAAGCAATTGAAACTCATGGACAGTTATCCTCCATAAAAATTGTTCCAAATTTCACCCAGTGGATCTTTTTCCTCACAAACATGCTGATCTTAATGATTCTAATTTTTAAAAAAAATCTCAACAGTTTGGTGTTTGTAAAGAGCTTTTCATTATTGTTAAACTAACCTTGATTTATAAGGAGTAGCCAGAAACCCTTTAAACAAAACCTTATTGTTTTTTTTTTCTTTTTTTAAATCAGGAGGTTAGCCTGTTTAAACTTACCAAATACATGAGAAGGAAAACAAAACAAAACTATTTCTTGACTCTAAAAAATGCAAAACCATTAGGGTAGTCTACAGCCTGCATCTCCCAGACTTCCACGACTGAGGCTAAGGGGCCTCACTCAGCAGGACAGGCCACCTTAGGGTGGGCCTGCAGGGGCCGTGCCAGGATTGGGACTGTGCTGGGGCTGGTTGACTGGGATCTTCTCAAGTTCTCTGTGAATCTCATAGAAGAATATATGTGGGTGTACTTTTTTCCTTAAGCAGGATGGATTAGGAGGACTCAGAGAGATTTTCTTCTTGTGCAAGGATAACAATTCAGTCCCCAAATTTTGATTATCTCATGCTTATTCCTTTTGTAATTATCCCATATTTGTTAAATACAAGATAATAGATTCTGACAAACAATCAGCAAATGGGCACCGAGTGATGTGCTTCATTTTAATTGGCTTGCCTTTTTTTTTCCTTCTCTGCTAAATTATAGCCCATCAGCATGAGATTCCCTGTGGCGAGCAGCTAATAATATGCCCAGGTGCAGCCAATTTTACTTCCTAAAGAAGAAACAGTAGCTACAGATCCCCCAAATGTGAAGTGGGAAAGTGGGCTGTGATAGCTCTTCTCAGCAGTGCTGCATGCTAGGGCAAGTTTTACATCCGGATCTCTATTCTAACAGTTTTTTCTTTAAAAACGCAATGGCAATTAATTTGCATTATATTGATGAATTAATGAGGCACGGAACAGAAGGTTTTCTTAGAGACTTCTGAGAAATCTCTTGTTTAATTTAACCTTTGATCTTACAATTAAAAAAAAAATCTTTTTTTCAGATTTAGGAATATAAAACCAGTGTAGATAAACACAAATGAAAATATCACTGTTAAATGACCCAATGAAACAAAATTCTAGGACATGTATTTTTCAAAGTGGTGCTAGGATGTGGCTTTGCTTTGGAGCACAAGCCTTAGAAAAATGTACCCAATGTCATTTAGGTTATTGGGAACACTTTTCTCTATTGCCATTTCGCCATTAATATTATTTGTTCCTGCTTAAAAATTAATTAGCTACGAGGTGAGAGTGCATGTTTTAATTTTTATCTAACTTAATTTTTAAGCCACTTGACTATGATGTACAGTTTTCAAATAAACCCAAATATTCTTTCTGAGGCTGAATCAAGAGATTTTCATCATCACATATTACACACAATCTATCACAGCCATCTATCTGTTATTCTCTCGGTCAAGTGACCACCAATACTCCTGAACCATCTTGAAAACATATGGGAAAGACAGTAAAGGAACAAGGATTAAAGATTCCTGTCTTAATTCTTGAGCATGGAAAGGAAAAATGAAAGAGGAGAAAACAAAAATGGGGAAAACAACAATCTTCCCTCCCTACCAAGACAGGAAGGTTTTTCAGTGTGACCGCTCAATGTGTCTTCACTCAGCCACTGCCTTCCATATTACTGTCACATTCTGGTTCAGTTTCTATTATCCACACATGTCCTTCTTCCCTTGTAGTTCATCTCCACACTTCAGCCAAAGGGATTATCAAAACCCTTTGATAATATGTAACAGACACTGCATGCTGTGTAACAAATATCCCCTTGAAACTACTGCCATTGGCTATGTTCATAAACATGAGATTTCAGCAGGACTCAGTGGAGCAACTCCCCTCTGCTCCAGATGCCTAGGACCTCCACTGGGATGACACCAATGGCCAGTAGACAGAAATCTCTTTCTCCTTTGGGCAAATCTGACTTGGGGATTTGCAGATGTCATTATCATTCGTCAGCTGATATCTGCTGCTCTTTAGCTTATCACCAAGTATCCCGTCCACATACTGTCTTTAACATGGTGATTTCTGGGTAGTCAGACTTCAGGGCTTCATGAGAATGTCTTCCCAAAGACCAGGGTGGACTGCAAAGCTTCCAATGACCTGAACTTGGAGATCTCAGGATCTCACATCTACCAGATTCTCTTGGTCAAGCAAGTCACTAGGACCAATCAGAATTCAAAGAGAGAGAGGAATTAGATTCCAACTCTCAATGAGCAGAGCAGCAAAGAACTTGAAGAAATATTTAATTTTTATAAAAACATGTTGGATCATGTCACTCTCTAAGCATACAATCTTCCAAGGCTTCCCATTGCTTTTCAGATAGAATCCAGCACTCACCCCAAACAGCCTTCATGTTCCTGCTGACCAGACTCATCTCACAGTGTGCTCTCTGAGCCCTGTTCTGTGTATTTCAAATCCACTGACCCTTTATTTCCCTAACTATGGTGGTTGTCCCACCTCATATTTCTTTCTTTGTGCATTGTCTAGCTAAAGCCAGGCTATCTCCCAAGTCTCTGTTTAAATGTCACTTATAGGGGCAACCTTCACTGACCCAAGGTTGCAGTCAAACTGCCCAGTCATGTCCTTTCTTAGCATCCAGAATCATCAAATAATCGGTTGTGATTTCATACATGCTTCACTGAAGTCCCATGAAGCCACGGGCATAGCGTGTTGTTCAAAGCTATTTGCATAGCACCTAGAAAACTGTCCTGCACACAGTTGGCACTTAATAAATATTTACTAATGAGTCAACATTACATTAGCCAACCTTAGGAAAGAGTGTTTATCTGTGCATCTCAAATGACACTGACTCTGTGAGATAATAGTCTCCCAAGACATTCCGGATCTGCACCATCCAGTAGGGTATCCCTGGCCATGTGCAAGTGTTGGGCAGTCAAAGTATGGCTGGTCTGAATTGAGGGTGCTGTAAAATACATACTTACCCTTTTCCAAAGACATGGTGTAACGACAAAGGGTATCAATTGTCTCATTGAGATTTCATGTGAATGACATGTGGAAATGATAATCATTTTGATACATTGTGTTACCTAACAATATTATTAAAATTGAAAACAATTTTCATCTCTTTCTTTTTACCTGTTTACGTGACTTTTTGAAAATCTGAAACTACATATGCAGCTTGCATTTGTGGCTTATGATATATTTTGTGAGATAAAGCTGCTCTAAAGAGAAGGTTCTAGGGTGAAATGTACTTAGAGAAAATCTGCACGCATTCTCACTCTTTGGAAGGTTTACGATGAACGTATCAAAGGCCCTGAGAAGTCCTGCAGCAAAACTGCTGTCAACTTTAAGCCAGCGTTTTTCAAAGCTGATTGGACCATTCCTAGGTCTAATCTTTTTAAGACCTTGGATATTTTTCTCCCATGAACCACACTCAGGGAAACATGATTAGGTGACTGCTACCCTGCTGCATGGCCCTGAGGTCATGGACATGGTTCATGTTAACACTGAATCTTATTATGGAGATTAGAAACAGCCTATTGAAGGACATTTTTATTTGGGGAGGGGAGGGGATGGAGTCAGAAAGATACAGGGGAAATGCCAAATTCAAGGTCTTTGGCAGAATCACACAGCCCCACACATAAAGTCATATAAACACACATGTTCCCACTGGAAGCTGGAAGCTGCACCTACTTCGATGGCGTGGACAGGGCCTTGCCAGCCCCAGGGTTGTGGGCAGCCCACACTGGGCCCTTTACAGACAGCTAGGCTGTTCCTTGGTTTGCCTCATTTCTCTAGTTTGCTCAGTTTGCTGAAGGGGCAAACCAAAGGTAGCACACAACTTCAGGTCCATAACATGGGTGGGTGCAGTGTCCGAGATGGAGGGGAGAAGTGTAAACCGTGTGGTCACCAAGGCACCAGATCGCCTTGTGATTTCCTCCCAGAAATGTGGGCCCTTTTTTCTTTCTACAGTGAAGAGTGGATACTTTCTCACGGGGCTTTCTGAATTTTATTTTCAAGGGGCAAGATGAGAGATTTAAATGTGCCATTTCTCAGCACAGAATCCTCAAGATGTTCCTATGGACCATGTCCCAAGCCCTGTGCTTGTTTTAAAGGTGCTTGGTCCTCAAGAAAGGCATTCTGTGAACCTGAGAAATAGTCCATCTCCCTATGAGGCAGGATTGCAGCCTCTTTTAAATTAATCCCACATGAATTGTGACCTCTTTGCTGGAGACTGTCACCAGAATCATCTTGATATAAGAGCACTGAGTAATAGGAATCTAACCAGAGCTTGAGGTGGTCTTGATAGTCTCACCACCATCTGCTCATCTGGGGGCTAGACTTTCCCAGATAAGGCTGCCTGTCCTCTGTCAAAGCAAATGCTGGCCTCCCATGAGTTCCTAATTCTAAAAGGGGTTTCTATTTTATCCCCTTACCTCTCCTCCAGTTGGTATTTGCCAACGTCTTTTATATCCTCTTCCCCAACAGTTCAACCCTAACAATGCTCTCCCCTTCCTGAATCATCACTCCTTTTCTCTCTGAAGTTCATCCCTTCCACTCTGTGGGATTAGAAAGAACACTGCCTTGCATCATTCTCACGGAGCAGAGATGCCAAGCATTTTCCCACAAGCATAAATCTTAATTCTCATCCCTGCTACAAATCGTAAATAACCCTAGCACAGGTATTATTAAAAAGAAGGACACAGAAAGCCAGGGAAAACATAATGAAAAGGTATTCATTGATAACTAAACAGATGTTCTGTCTTGCTCCCATATAAATTTTATGGCAACAATTTTGTTGAATTGCTTCTGCTGGCATTGAAAATTCATATGATTTGCATATTTTAACTCTTTCTAAGCCCATGCGGGGAAACAACAACAACAACAAAATAGTGATCTAAAAATCTAAAGCAGGATGCTCACTGTGGCTCATTCCTGTAGTGCCAGCACTTTGGGAGGCCAAGGCGGGCAGATGGCTTGAGTCCAGGAGTTCAAGACCAGCCTGGGTAACACGGCAAAACCCCATCTTTACTAAAAATACAAAAAAATAGCTGGTCACACATCTGTAGTCCAAGCTACTCAGGGGGCTGAGGAGGAAGGATTACTTGAGCCCAGGAGCTCGAGGCTGCAGTGAGCCGTGATCACACCACTGCACTCCAGGCTGGGTGACAGAATGAGATCCTGTCTCTAAATAAATAAATAAATAAATAACAATCTGCAGCAATTCAATTTATTCAAAGCACTTTACCCAGAAATAACTTGCAAATTACCCAAGGTAAAAACCAGTGGTAGCTCCTAGAACTAATAACCTTAAATTTTAGGAAGAGAAATGGTTCCTGGCTGGTACACTTCAAACCAAAGTTGTATCATTTAAGACAATTGTAAACTTAACTTTCTAAATAGCTGAATTTATTTAAATTTCCCAACAAATAAAATGAACCAATGTTTCTCAAATTGTGTTCCAGTAAATATTTCTCAGAGAGAGTTTGAAAGTTCTGCATCTGAATATGGGCTTTGGTGGTCAATAGATCTGAAAAGTACCTCAGAGTAGAGATCTACTAAGAATACAATGTACCCAAGTGCAGTAAAAGTGCTGAGATATTCTGTCATCAACACACCTGTTTCACTTCAGCTAAGCTTCTTTTCCAAAGCTTATTTGGGCACAAAACCATTTATTTTGAGCTACATCTCTTATTTTTTCTTAGAACACCAGTTTAGGAAGTGTGAAAATATACAGTGATACCTGGTATACAATGGCATGGTTTCTTTTATTAGTTCTTTGCTGATTAAGTGAAACATAATTGTGCTCTTTAAAAAAAGAGTATGAAGTTAGTTGATTTCTTAAAAGGTATGTAAGAATGTAAACATGGGGATTCTTAATATTATCAGTGGAAGAAAATGACTCAGCGGTGGGGCTGTGTTTTCATGCTGCTAATAAAGGCATACTCAAGACTGGGTAATTTACACAGGAAAAAGGTTTAGTGGACTTACAGTTCCACACGGCTGGTGAGGCCTCACAATCATGGTGGAAGGCATGGAGGAGCAAGTCATGTCTTACATGTATGGCAGCAGGAAAAGACAGAGCGTGTGCAGGAAAACTTCCCCTTATAAAATCATCAGATCTTGTAAGACTTACTCACTATCACAAGAACAGCACAGGAAAGACCTTCCCCCATGACTCAGTTATCTCCCAGCGGTTCCCTCCCACAATATGTGGGAATTCAAGATAAGTTTTGGGTGGGGATCCAGCCAAACCATATCAGACTGAATACAAAGTGGAGAGATATTTATTCCATAGAGGCTAAAAGGTGCATTTCCTCTGAGCTGTGAGCTCACCCAGAAAAGTGGGCTGCTCAGCTGCTACAGCCCAGGTCACTCTCTGCTGTTTCCTGGCTGTGTGACCTTGGGTACCTTCTTTGATGCCTGTGCATGCATTTGGTAAAACTTGAGGCTGGCCTGGGTTGGAGGGCAAATTCAACCACAAGCCAGCCAGTGTTAGCCAGCTAGAAGATTTGTACTTGACAAATATTTGTGTTTGACAGGGTTGACCTGTGCAATGTTTAAAAATTTCTTTTGAATAGTTGCCAACATTATACATTTTAAAGGTAACATAAAATCTGGATTTCCAGCTCCTCTGGAAGAATTATAAATCTGGTAATGCAGGCTGTCATTCCTACCTGGCAGCTCTAGGAGTGGCTTTTAGTGTTCTTCACTCCAGCTCATCAATGTCCCCATCACCCCCTTGTGGCCCCAACACTTAGACAAAGTGCCAGCCACCATTTATGTGGCTATCTCCTTATTATAATTCTGAAACATTAAATGATTTATTTCTATCTAGAGTATTTGTTTCAAGAAAATGAAATATAACATTTTTATGGAAATAAGAATGTGAATTAGCTAGGTGCAGGGGGTCATGTCTATAATCCCAGCACTCTGGGAGGCCATGATGGGTGAATCACCTGAGGTCAGAAGTTTAACCCCAACCTAGGCAATGTGGCGAAATCTCATCTCTTCTAAAAATATGAAAATTAGCTGGGTGTAGTGTCACATGTCTGTAATCCCAGCTACTCAGGAGGCTGAGGCATGAGAATACTTGAACCTGGGGGCCAGTGGTTGCAGTGAGCCAAGATCACACCACTGCACTCCAGCCTGGGGAACGGAGTGAGTCTCCATCCCCCACCAAAAAAAAATTGTGCATTAAGCACATATGTAAGTGAAGAACATCTTATTTTTTATTTAAAACGCATTTGCCTTTGCTCATGTTTACTAATGTTTTGGCCTCTGATAATCTTTCACTCTGTAGCCTTTGGTGTAGAGC
The DNA here is from genome assembly GCA_004027715.1 of Plecturocebus donacophilus. Classification (NCBI taxonomy): domain Eukaryota; kingdom Metazoa; phylum Chordata; class Mammalia; order Primates; family Pitheciidae; genus Plecturocebus; species Plecturocebus donacophilus. The sequence goes on from PVKP010012527.1 coordinate 50,003, forward strand.
AGGGTTTGGTAAAATGTGGATCACAGGCTCACAAAAATATTTATTTTTTGTAAACAAAGCTGTATTGAGACACAGCCATGTCACTCACTTGCATATTGTCTCTGGCCACTTTCATATTACAATAGGACACGAGTAGCTGCAATAGAGACTGTGTATCTCTCAAAGCCAAAAATGTTTATCATTTGGCCCTTTGTAAGAAAAAGTTTGCTGACTTTGATTTTCAGCTAGGACACACAGAGAGCTTGGACTGTGTGATTACTCCTGGGCTCACAACAAGAAAAAATGCTCAACAGAATGAAAATCAATGACTTCTCTTGATTCATCAGAGGATTGAGGTCACAGGGCAAACCACTGGTCTGCAATCTGGAGAGACAGGTCAACACAGAGAATGACAGCCAAGGTCAACTTATAGGGAGCAGAAGCTCACAGAGCCAGTGAGTGGTAGAAATGTGTAAATAGTAAGTTCAATCAGTTGCTGGAGACTAAGTGTGTGAGGATTGAGTGTTAATATTTCCTAGGAGTCCCTACAGTTTTCCTGGGTTTTTCCTCCAGGAAGCTCACCAGATTCTCACATGAAGGTCAGAGAAAAATCCAAGTTCTGTGCATAGGAAGTGAGAAGGTAAATATTTGAAGCAAGCCCTTTACATTATCCATAAGAAAACCATGTCCTCCAAGGAAAGCTACCTTACTAGAGCCTTGTCTGACTTGGGGAAATAAAAATTAGCCACTGGCAGCCCTCTCTATCCTGCCTGCCTCACATAAGAGGAGGAAGAAAAGCTAAAACAACAATAAAACCAAAAACAAAACCACAGAGCACATCTGAAAGTCACAATTCAGGGACTCAGTTATACTGTAAGCTAAGATTTTAGCATAAGATTATAGAGAGCTTCCCCTCCCTAACACCTCAGCATTACATCAAGACTCCAAAATAATACCAGTGTATTACAGCTAAGAGAGCTGCAAGATACAGCCTCTATTCAAGAATGAGTTCCTAGGGAAACGCAAAGACAATGAGAGAGGAAAGTGAGATGAAACTAAAGGCTGTGTCACCTGAAGCTACATCAAACATTAAATACAGCTCAGATTCACACAAAACTTCACACTAAAAGTCTAATTATATTAGCTTTTATTATCCACATGTTATGTCTGATTTTCAAGAAATAAAGACAAGAAATGAAAGGCAAGAAAAAATGCATATGAAGAGACAGAATAAGCATCAGAACCAGACTCATATATGGCAGGAATTTTGGAATTATTCTATATGGAATTTAAAGTAACTATAATGAACAGAATTAGGGCTCTAATAGGAAAAGTAGATGGCAAGAAAGAACAGATGAATAATGTCAGCCTAGGATGGGAACTCTAAGGAAGAATTTAAAGGAGGTGCCAGAAGTCAAAAGCAGTGCTACAGAAATAAAAAATGCCTTTGATGAGCTCATTAAGAGACTAGATACAGACAAGAAAGAATCAGTGAGCTTGATATGTCAGGAGAAACTTTTCAAGCCAAAATGCAAAGAGAAAAAAAATGAATGCAAAAGTAGAAACAAATGTTGAAGTCCTCTGGACAACTACAAAAGGTATAACACTCTACATAATGAGAATCCCAGAAAAAGAAGAAGAAAAGGGAACGGAAGATATATTTGAAAAAACAATAGCTGACAATTTTCCAAAATTAACAATAGACACTAAACCACAGATCCAAGAGGCTCAGAAAAGACCAAACAGAAGAAATGCAAAAACATCCACATGTAGGCGTATCATGTCCAAACTGTAGAAATCTGAGGAAAAGGAGAAAATAATGAAATAAGGCAGAGAAGAAAAACACCTTATCTGTAGGGAGATGAGGCTAATAGTTATACTGGACTTTTTGCTACAGGATACACAAGTAAGAGAGTGAAATATAAAGTATTGAACAGCAGGAGCAGCAGCAGCAACAAAAAACCCACCAAGATAGAATTCTCTGTCCAACATAATGATTATTTAAAAGCGAAGGAGAAATAAAGATTTTTGTCAGACACACACACACACACACACACAATGGATAGAATTTTTTTTTTTTTTTTTTTTTTTTTTTTTACCAGTAAACCTGCCTTTAACATTTAAGAAAGGTTAAAAGAACTTATTTAGAAAAAAGAAAATGGCATAGGTCAGAAATCCAGATTTATATAACAAAAGGAAGAGCTTCATATGAATAAATGACAGTAAAATAAAATGTGTAAAGAGAATTAGAAAAAAATTCTGTTATAGTTAGGGACTTCAGCACCCCTCTATCAGCAATTGACAGAGCCAGCAGACAGAAAATCAGTAAGGATATGGTTGACCTATGTAACAATGCCATCAAACAACTGAATCTAACTGACATTCATAGAATGCTTCATCAACAACAGCAGAATTCACATTCTTTACAAATTTACATGAACTATTCACCAAGACTATATTCTGGACTATAAAAGACATCTCAAGAAAATTAAAATCATAGACATCATATAAAATATGGTCTTGATTATAATGAAATTAAACTTCAGTGGAATTAAATTTAATAACATAAAGACAGCTGCAAATCTCTAAATATTTGGAGAATAACAATACACTTCCAAATAACACGTAAGTCAAAGCAGAAATCTCCAGGGAAATTTAAGTTATTTGTAACTAAATGAAAATACACCTTAACAAAATGTGGGATGCAATGAGATCACTGCTTCACAGAAACTTACAACATTGAATGCATAGATTAGAAAACAAGAAAGATTTGAAATCAATAAGCTTCCACCTTAGAAAACTGGAGAAAAAAAGTACAATATGAACCTAAAACAAGCAGAAGAAAAGAAAATAGAACTTAGAGCAGAAATCAATTACATTGAGAACAGGAAACCAATAGAGAAAATCAGCAAAACTAAAATCTGGTTCTTTAAAAAGATTGGTAAAATAGGTAAATCTCTGACCTGGCTATCAAGCAAAAAGAGAGAAGACATGAATTATTAATATTGAAAATAAAAGAGAGCTATCCAGATACTTAACTTCTTCCTGGTTTAGCCTTGGGAGAGTGTATCCAGGAATTTATCCATTTCTTCTAGATTTTCTACTTTATTTGCATAGTGATGTTTATAGTATTCTCTGATGGTAGTTTGTATTTCTATGGGGTCAGTGGTGATATTCCCTTTATCATTTCTTATTGTGTCTATTTGATTCTTCTCTCTTTTCTTCTGTATTAGTCTAGCTAGCAGTCTATCTATTTTGTTCACTTTTTAAAAAGAAAAACAGCTCCTTAATTCACTGATTTTTTTTGAAGGATTTTTCAGGTCTCTGTCTCCTTCAGTTCTGCTCTGATGTTAGTTATTTCTTGTGTTCTACTAGCTTTTGTATTTGTTTGCTCTTGCTTTTGTCGCTCTTTTAATTATGATGTTAGGGCGTCAACTTCGGATATTTTTAACTTTCAGATGTGAGCATTTAAGGCTATAAATTTCCCTCTTAACACTGCTTTAGCTGTGTCCCAGAACAATGAGAACATGTGGACATGGAGGGAAACAACACACACTGGGTACAGCCGGGGTTGGGGGTCAGGGGACGGGAGAGCATTAGGACAAATAGCTAATGCATGTGGGGCTGAAAGCGTAGATGACAGATTGATAGGTGTAGCAAACCACCAGCGCACATGTATATCTGTGTTAACAAATCTGCTTGTTCTGCGCTTGTATCCTGGAACTTAAAATAAAATAGTAATAATTTTTAAAAAGCTTCTTCTCAGTAAAAGACACAACTGAACAATTGAGAACATCAAAAGACAAGCCACAGATGGAGAGAAAATCTTTGTGAAACACTTATCAAGAAAGACTTGTATCCAAATATATAAAGCAGCCTTAAAGCTCAACAATATGAAAACAAATGAGCCAATGTTAAAAAAGAACAAAAGATCTGGTAAAGCACCTCACCAAAGAAGACATAGAAGTGGAAGATAAAACATATGAAAAATGATCAACATTATATATTGTTAAATAATTTTTAATTAAATCAATAATGAGATATTACTCTATAGCTACTAAAATGGCTAAAATTCAAAAAACTTACAATACCAAGTGCTGATGAGATTTGGAGTAACAGAGATGGTAGAGTTACTTTAAAAGACAGTTTGGCAGTTTCTTACAAACTGAACATAATCTTACTATAGGACCCAGCAATCGTACTTCTTGACATTCATGCAAATAATTTGAAAACTTATTTTCCCATGAAAATATGCACATGAATGTTTACTAAAAGCAACCAAACTAAAATCAACCAAAGTGTTCTTCAGCAATTCAGTGAATAAGCGAGCTGTGTATATCTGTACGATAGAATTTTACTCAGTGATGAAAAGAATGATCCATCAAGCTACAAAAAGACAAGGAAGCACCTTATGTGCATACAGTCACACAAGAAAAACCAGTCTGAAAAAGCCACATAGCGTATGGGTCCAACCACATGACATTATGGAAAAGGCAAATATTGAGATAATGTCAGTGACGGCCAGAGATGTAAAGGTAGGAGGTGGGGAAAGATGAGCAGGATGAACAGCAGGGATCTGTGGGGCAGTGAACCTGTTCTGCATGGCACTAGCATGGTGAATACATGACATTACACATTTGTCAGAAGTACAGAACGTAGCACACAGAGTGCAGCTTACTGTAAATTGTGGCCTTTAGTTAATAGCAAATTTACCACACTGTTGCGATGTTCATAATATAGGAAATTGGGTATAGGGGGAGTAGCAGGGGAGACAGTACATGGGACCTCTCTCTACTGTGGCCTCAATTTTTCTATACACCTGCAACTGTTCTAAGAAATAGGCCAGGCACAGTGGCTCATGCCTGTAATCTCAGCACTTTGGGAGGCTGAGGTGGGTGGATTACCTGAGGTCAAGAGTTTGAGACCAGCTTTGTCATCATGACAAAACTCCATGTCTATTAAAAACAAAAAATTAGCTGGGCATAGTGGTGGGTGCCTGTAGTCCCAGCTACTTGGGAGGCTGAGGTGGAAGAATTGCTAGAATCCAGGAGGTGGAGGCTGTAGTGAGCCAAGATGGTACCAGTGCGTTCCAGGCTGAGAGGGAGAGTGAAACTCTATCTCAAAAAACAAAAAACACACACACACACAAAAAAAGAAAAAGTAAAGAAAGAAAGAAAGAAAATGAAGTGAAGCCTTTTACTGTAAAAAAAAGATGTTAAAAAAAAAAAAAAAAACAGCTTGCAAACTTTTGCTCTAAAACCGTGAACCTAAAACTCTGTGAAATGCTTGGTACCCCATTTCTGTAATTAAACCAACAAAGGAAACATTTTATTTGTTTGAAGAATATATTTTTCCAAGAAATAAGACATAAATATGAAACATACAAGGTCATATAGGGAGAGAAGATTATTCTTCTTTACCCTGTGAACTATTCCTCTCTGCATGTAACTGTGCCCTCCAATCAGGCAAAAGCTAGCTTAAGCCAGTAACAGCCAATCTGGCTTAGAAATGACAGCTGAACATATGCATTATGTAGTAAGTGCTTACTATTTATTGAGAGCGTGTTTTATTAGATTTGGGTTTCTGGAAATGTGATAAATTGGGTTGGTAAAATTAACTAGCAAAAATATTTGTAAAAAACTATAATCTTAATTGCAAATGAGTTTATAAACTGTTTCATTTTAAGGGAAAAGACAAGTACAGAAGATGATCCTGTTTATTTTATTTTTAATATAACATTGCATTGCCTTACCTATTATCTTGTGATGAATTCTGGAATACTAAGGAACATGAACATATGTACATATATAGATTTATATATATGATATATTTATATAATGAGGAATCTGAGAGTTATTTTATTTTTCTCCAAGAGTGATTTTCAGCTATAAAACTGTAATGTGAGCCAGGTCTTAGATCACATAAAAAGCATTCTATATTTCCCTTAACATTATCTAAATAGAGTTCAATCGTTTTTCTTAATGTGCACATTTAGTATCACCCAGTATGGTCAGGGGTGCAGGGAGTAGGTTATCTTCAAGGTATTTTCATGTCACAAGAAATTACCACAATTCTGTCTTCTGTTGTTGTTTTATTTTTAAGATATTTACCTGCCAAGCATACAGCCTAATTACACTTTCCAACCTCTCCAATTAAGAAAATTTTGGTTCTTTGTGCTGTAGAACTCTGAATAGATAAGGGGTTTCTTCTTTTATCTGAACTGAATAACCTAATATCCACAAAATTCAATAAACTCTTTGACAAAAATGGCCATCAAGTCACCTTATGTTCATCAGCTCCCATCCATCAACGAATATCAGAATGTAGGCTCTAATGTGCTTTAAAATTAGTCCTTCCTTAAAAAGGTGTCATTCAGGGGAAGCACTCTTGCATTTGAAAGCAAGTATCAGAAAGTTGAACAGTGTTACCAATCCTGCAGATAGGAAAATATCTTGAGTGTTTTTCTAAAACATCTACTTTTCTAGGTAGTAGCTGTCTATTATTATGGGACAAGGGAGTCAGCTCTGTTAACGTGACGATATTAGGGTATTTCCTGCTACACACTCACGTGCCTTTTTAAGGCTGACCCCAAGAGCATGGACTCAGCAAACCACTGCAGAGAAAACAGCCTGCTACTAGTGCTCCGCCTTGTGCTAGTCCTTGTGCAAAGGAAAAGCACAGGCCATCAGGGACTAAGAATAAGGCCAGACGCACACATCCACTCACATTGTCACACATGGATCCCAGTAGCAACAGGGATGACGTTAGGTGCCAGGATACTCCATCTCATTCAAGTCAAAAATTTTACTTAGCCTAAAGCATTTCTAATTCACGATGTTTGGATCCAAAGACTGTAGTAATGTTACAACTTGCTTCTTTGCTATTTTCCTTTCTTTTAAAAATGTAGTGTCGTAAGAACATCCCTTTCAATATAATATTAAACTATATTTGGGTCTGATCTTATAAATTGGAAACAGAGTATGTGGTTGAGTTGTGCTTCATCTTTTCTGTTGATAAGTGTTTTACGTGAGGAGGTTCAGAGGAGCTGACTTTCAGCTACAAAGGTTGTGTTCCTATTGCTGAGGCAAACAGCACCCTGGCCTGTAGGACAGAGCTCGGCTGTGCGTTTAAGCAGCGGGAGTCTTTCACATACCTTTGAATGGAGCTGGCTCATAGAATCCCAGTATGTGCCTTTCCCTAGCAATTTTTTTTCTTTTTTCTTTTCCTTCCTTCCTTTTTCTTTCTTTTCTTTTCTTTTTCTTTTTCTTTTTCTTTTTTTTTTTTTTTGAGACATGATCTCACTTTGTCACCCAGGCTGGAGTGCAGTGGCATAATCATGGCTCACTGTAGCCTCAACCTCCTGAGCCCAGGTGATCCTCCCACTTCAGCCTCCGGAGTATCTGGGACTGCAGGTGTGCACCACAATGCCTGGTTAATTTTTGTATTTTTTTTTTTTGAGAGATGATGTTTCACCATGTTGCCTAGACTAGTCTCAAACTCCTGGGCTCAAGAAATTCACCTGCCTCAGCCTTCCAAACTCATGGGATTATAGCCATGGATATCGAAAGAAATGCACAGCTGGTGGTAAAATGAGAAGGAAACACAATGGCACTTGGTGGCACCAAGAAAGGCCTGACCTGTGCTGCCTGGGCTGGGAGGGTTTCAGAAGGTGTCCTATTTGAAGGGGCACCCAGTGTTAGTTGCTCACCTCACCCAATTCCTACCTGTCCTTCCATCAGAGAGCACACAGCATTGGGCTCAAGAGCATGAGATGTTCTCAAGTGAAATCTCTTTAGTGCCTGGGGTCCCTCTACAAAGACTGAGATTGCTCTCTTGGCATCAGTTTCCCCTCCCCCAAGCAACACCAACAACACAATCAGTTGTTCCCATTGCTCAACCCAGTTGAGAGCCCACATCTATTACTGTAGAGAATCAAGTTACATTGTAGCAAGCGGCACTCTGTTCACACCTAACTCTGCTCCAGCATCCTCTGTAGGTCATCATCCCAGCACTGTCTCAGTGGCTACTCTTTGTCACCCCCTATCCTGTGCCAAA
>PVKP010012528.1:0-58058 GCA_004027715.1 Plecturocebus donacophilus
TCTCTCTCTCTCTCCCCCCCTCTCACTCCTTCCTTCTCTCTCCACTACGATATATACATTGCCTCCAGGTACAAAGACATAGTGAGCTTTAGGACGCACTTCAACTTTTACCCTGCTCTTAGGCATTACAGCTGATATTTCCTGTTGTCTAATACCTAAAAATAATTGTCACATATTTTGTCCAGTTTTTCAGTTGTTTAGAATGGATTGACTAGTCTGATACTAATTACTCCAACTGGAAACAGATGTCATATGTTTTTATTTTTAATGGTTATATTAAATAATTTTTAAGAGACAACACATTAGAAATTAAATTTAAGAAAAATATAAGAGAAGCTTTAAATAATAAATAATATTGCTCTTAAAATAAAAAAATGAATTATAGTACTAGCTATTTCACTTGATCCACTTTGGATATGGCAGTTAGTTTGTCTAAGTTTCAGTTTTTTGAGTAGCTTGACTAGATGACTTCATAAAATCCTGTGATTCTAATGTCCAGAAACTCAATAAAGTTCATCAAAGATACTTTAATGATCAGGTATGCATGGACATTAATCTAATAAATGCTTCAATGTAACCATTATTATTATATGGTCTTAACAATTAAAATGTATTAAAACATAAAATGTACATATAAAAACTATGAAACAATTTTAATAAAAAAATAGAAATACATTTTACCTTTTCAAATGTAATATGTTAATGCCTTAACTGCCCCTAAATAATATTAAGGACTATCTTGAACTACCATAAGTAAAGTAAATGAATGTTTAGACTGATAATTCTCATCTGGTTTTATTTCCACTAAATACCCTCTTTATTCTTTTGGCTTTTTTTAGGATTTCATTTAAGAAAAAATTCTGACTATAAATGATTATAATATTCTAAAATAACTCAACTGTATAATCCTTGAAATTCACATTAAATAATGAGAAGACAACTGGCTATTCATAGCCTATGGAGAATATTATCAAATTCCATAGTTTTTAAAATCTGCTTTTGTGTTTTTAATCAGATATTAATCTCTGGCTTAAAAAACCTGACTAATTTTAAATAACAATGATATCAAATAGTAGCAATGGACTTTTCCTCATATTTCATAAAAAGCTCTTTAAAGAAGTTCCAAGATACATGACCTCCTTTGTCAGAATCCATGTTGAGCATCCTTAATCAAATTTTGCTACCCCAGGTACTCCTTTTTGAATCTCTTAAGATAGTCTCTAAATTATTTTACCCACGCTATTGGAAAAATCTCTGCTGCTATAGTTACTAATTTGTGTGTGAACATTCCACAATCATACCATTATATCATGTTATTTCAATTGAATTAGATCTTTCTTAAGTTTGAAATTTTTATTAATTTTTTGTTCAAGCTTACTAAGTTATTTTTTAAATTAATAAATGGTAAACAACATAGAAATATAAATTTATCCTGGCTTAAAGGCATCTGATAAAGTTTATTGCTTATTTATACCTTGACATTCATATAGGAGCAATTCCTTCAATACTTATGTTTTTTCAGTAATAACAGGAAAAAGTAATTACAATGAAATATGTTTACATATAAATATAAAGGGAGTATTTTTTTCTTAAGCTAGACTTGCTACACATAACTACTCCCTTTCTGCCAACTTGTGGATGTTTTCTACTTCCTGACTTCTGAACTCCCTGCATTCATTCTAATCTAATAACTAGTTATCTAATTTCCCCCAACGTCTTTTATTCTATCAAGTTATTCTTTTCTCTTAAATCACATGAGAAGTATAGGAGAACAAGCAAAAGAGAAGTCTATGAAAAGTTCCATCAATTAGTAAGTTTTAAGTTTTAGAACAATGGAACAAGAATTCTCAAACTTTGGAGTGGCTAGGAATCATTTGGAGACATTTGTTGAAATTCAGATTCCTAGGACCCACACTCAAGAATTCTTAACTCAACAGGCTTGAAGTGGGGCCTAGGAGTCTGAATTTTGAACAGAAAAGCCAGACAATTCTGATGCAAGTGTTCTGCAGACCATATTTTAAGAAAAACTCATGGCCTTTTGCCTGCAGTCAGTATATGATGCCTCGAAGTGACAGAGGAAGTATTCTGTTTTTGTTGAAGTAAGCTGACACTATATTTGCCAAATTATGCTGCATAAACCCCAAGAAACTGGGCAAAACAATCAACTGTGATAGTAAGAAAATATTAGAATTATTCAATATTTATAAAAATCAGTAATTATTGATCAATTATTATCAGTATTAAATAAAAGATTGACACTTAATAATTATTTTCCAAAAAAGAGAACCAGAAAGGTGGGAAAGTAATTAAGTGATAAATGATTTAGCAAACCAGAATAGTCAAAACTTAAACTAGTAAAAGTAAATTTTACTTGTATTGCAGCACCCCAGAAAGGCTCAGAAATTTGAGACATCAGATACCTCTAAAAGTAGTGCTGAAAACAGATTGACTAGATAGAAAACAGATAAACCTCCAGAACCCTTCCCTCACACCAATCAGTCAGGCAACTAAACTTTTGCTTTCAGAAGAGAAGACAGGAGATTTGTTCTCTGGAGAGACTAAACCAGAGTAACTGGGAATTGGAAACACCAGGCAGAGTTAGAATGAAGGCAACTTACTGAAAAGAGGTGAATTAAATGAAAGTCTACATAATGAAAGTGAAACTCTTAGCTCACTTCTCCACTTGGCTACTAGATTGCTCAAATTGGCATATTTGCTTTGGTGAAATTCATTAACTCCAAAGAAAAGACACTGACACTTAGGAACCCAACCCCAATGAATGAAGAAGCCTAGTCAAAATACTCTCCAGTGAAATCCATCTGTCAATACAACAAGACAAACCTATGCTCACCTTTTCTTTCTTTTCTTCTCTTTTCTTTTTTCTTTTCTTTTTCTTTTTTTGACAGAGTCTCACTCTGTTGCCAGGCTGGAGTGCAGTGGCCCAATCTTGCACTCCAGCTCTTGGCTCACTGCAACCTCCACCTCCCAGGTTCAAGCAATTCTCCTGCCTCAGCCTCCTGAGTAGCTGGGACTACAGGCACAAGCCACCACATCCAGCTAATTTTGGTATTTTTAGTAGATGTGGGGTTTCACCATGTTGGTCAGGATGGTCTTCGTCTATTGACCTCATGATCCCCCGCCTCCGCCTCCGCCTCCGCCTCCCAAAGTGCTGGGATTACAGACCTGAGTCACCGCACCCAGCCCTGTTCACCGATTTTCAACCAGCTTTTCAGTTCTTCACATTTAAATATTGATGGAGGAGTAACTCATATTTAAAGTAAGTCTGTAACATTAAAGACCAAAACCAAATAAAACAAAAACCCCAAAACAAACAAAAACCAAGTACTTAGAGAAAACACAGACTGTACAGGAAGAAACAAAAGATTTATTGGGTTGAGAGGTAAAGATAAGCAAATCTCCCAGATAAGAAAATTAGAAGTTCAGTTCATAAGATTCAACATATAAAAGTAGGAGTTCCATAAAATTGTAACAGAAAAACTACAGTAAAAGTATATTGTCAAAAATGTATATAATTCAACAAAACATCTCAAAAGAAAAGGATGAGACTTTTCAAACTGAAAAGACAACGTGAGTATCCAGCACATCCTGAAAACAAGTTTGAACACTGTCAATAAAGAGGTGGTTCTAAATGTTTTCATCTTTTGTGTCGCCTACAAAGGATGATGAATCAGTATGATATCAGACTTCTCAACAACAACACTGGAAACAAAAATCTATGGGGCAATACTTTCAATATTTGGAAGAAAAAAGTATTTTTCACAATTAAAAAAAAATCACTATCTATCTTCTCTTTTTTGGAAAGCCACTGGAATATGCACACAATAGAGTAAATGAGGTATAGGAAAACTAGGAAACCAGGGAAAATAAATCCAACACAGGAGAGAACAGTAATTCCCATGTTGATAGTGAAGAGAGATCCCAGGATAGAGATCACAGGAAATAACCAGTTAAAATTGGAGCAAGAGGACAGCAATTTTTTTAAATTGTTTCATTAATTTCATTATCTTTTTCATCATTTTCTTCACCACTGTAATTTCATGCTATTGGTGATAGTTGCAAAACAAGCAAAAAACCAAATGAGTAAGGTATAATTATTAACTACTGGAAAAAACTTCATCACCATGATGCCAACCTCAAAGTTGTGTATCCATAGCAGCCATATTTCATTTCCCATTAATTTGGCATCTTCTGCCCACAAATTTTTCAAAATACTTTTTCAACCCAAGGATATATATGTTTAGCCTGTATCCTATAGTAGCACGTGCTGTATGCTTACTGAAACCATATCAAGTAATTATAAAATCATCAGATTCAAATAACAAAGAGATGTGCTATGGTTCGGTATACCAGAGCTTAGTAAAGAAATATACCATTTTGGCCCTCATTTCAAACTTCTTAATTACTTCCTAAAGTAAATAAATGGATTTTCTTTTGACTTTCTACTTATAATTAAAATATAGTCATTTCCCCTGGACTTGATTTTGTGCTCATAGAGGACTTTTATGCTTTAATTACCTTATTGTACCACCCACCCTCAATAATTCTCTTTTTGTCCCACTGCAATAAACTTCAGCATATTAGAATCCTTTACATTCTACTTCAGTTTTATATTATTAGTAGTAATCTAAAAATAGCTAACATTCCTAATATTTTACCATAAAAGAGAAAATAATTTGTTTTTCTCTTAAGACTATGCCACTTCCTTATTTCTATTACTGATTTGGTGTTTAATATATAAACAGAGCATTACCCTATGATTATCAACAATACTTTCAAATTTTAAATTTTATTCACAAAATAATTAGCAAGCCTTATTTTTCCCTTCTAAAAAGTTCTTATTGACACCCAAGATCATCATTTTGTTGCCTCCTCTCCTTTACCTCATTCTTAAATGTGATACTGAGGCAAATATTTACAAATACATTTGTTATTAAACCATGTTCTATCATGAGTTGTATCATGAATTTGTGAAAATGCTTTAAATTCTACAAATCGTCAAAGAAAAAAGTAAGCTAAAGACTTCCTTGATCATCCAGTTTTAAATAAATTGCTCTCTAGAGACAAAAAGCAAAATAGCGGAGACATTTTTATTTATACTCAACCTTTCATCTAAGAACATATAATCTGTAAAAGTGACTGTTACTCCAATTTTACCACCAAGGCATAGAATTACAGAGATTGAACTGAAGTGAATGCAAGAGCTTATCTAATCTAGCTTCTATCTCCAAGAATGACTGCATTTTAACAGTCCAAGAGATACAACCATCTTTTCTATTTTTTCAAAATCTCCAGGGAAGATGTTATAACTTGCCTTAGCAATTTGCTCGGTTGTGTAGTATCTCTTGTTTTACTCATAATCCAAATCTATGTGATAAGAAGGAAATAAAACTCAAGTTTCCTAGCTCCTCGATAAATTCTCTTAACAAGTTGTGGTTGTAAAACAATCACAAAAATAAATAAATAATGAAGTAGATATTTTGATTAAAATTTCAATATCTAGTGAACTATTTACCTGTTCCAAGCAACAGCCAATTTGGAAAAAGTCTTATATAACAAAATTATCTTGATTTAATAATAAAAAATTTCCATTAGAAAGAAAAATAATTTGTTAGGTGCATGTTATGAGTCCCAAAGATGAGACTAGAAAAGATTTAATGGGGTTCAACTCAAAGATGGCCAAATAGGAACAGCTCTGCAGCACAGTTCCCGCAAGAGCAATGCAGAAGGCAAGTGATCTTTGCATTTCCAACTGAGGTATCAGGTTCATATCAATGGGACTGGTTGGACAGTGGGTGTAGCTCAAGGAGGGCAAACCAAAGCAGGGTGGGGTGCTGCCTCACCCAGGAAGTGCAATGGGCCAGAGGGCACTCCCTCCTACCCAAGGGAGGCCATTGGAGACCTCCAGCCACTCCAGAGCTCCGGTTCTGATGCTGTGCTTCTCCTGCAGTCTTTGCAGCCCACAGACCAGGAGATCCCTGCATACTGACAGGCACAGAGCGTTTCCAGGACAAATCTGGGGAGCCATTCAGCTGGCACCATGAGTTCCCAGAACATATTTGAGCAGCCGTTTTGACTGGCACCTGGTGTGCCTGCAAGACAGAGTCGCCCATAAACCTGAGAGAAAGAGGGCTGAAGGTGGGGAGCCAGGTGATCTGGCTCCACAGGTCCTACCCCTACAGAGACCAGCAAATTGAATCCCACTGGCTTGGGATTTTCACAGCCAGCACTGCATTTTGAGCTCAACCCTGGATGGTCGAGCTCCATGGGAGGAGGGGTATCTGCCATTACTGAGGCAGCTCTAACCTTACCTGTGTTAGCAAAAGCACAAAGAAGTTTAAACAGTGGCTGGGGGAAGCCTGTGGCAACTCAACAACACCTCTGCCGGCAGACTATGACCAGAATCCCTTCTTGCTAGGCAGAGCATTTCTGAAAAAAGGCAGCAACCTGTCAGGGACTTATAAATAAAGCCACACCTTCCTGGGACAGAGCACCTGGGAAAAGGAGTGGTTGTGAGCTCTGCTGCAGCAGACTTAAAAGTCCCTGCCCAGCAGCTCTGAAGGGAGCAATGGAGCTCACAGCACAGCACTTGAGCTCTGACAAGGGATGGACTGCCTCCTCAAGTGGCTCCCTGATCCCTGTATGTCAGAGTGATCTCATACAGGAGAGCTCTGGCTGACATCTGGCAGGTTACCCTTCTGGGACAAAGCTACCAAAGGAAGGAAAAGACAGCAATCCTTGCTGTTCTGCAACCCCCACGGGTGATTCCTAGGCAAGCAGGGTCTGAAATGGACCTCCAGCAGTCCTGCAGCAGAGGGGCCTGTCAGAAGAAAAACTAAAAAACAAAGAAACAGCCTCAACATCAACAAAAAGGACGACCACTCAGAAATCCCATCTGAAAGTCACAACTTCAAGGACCAAAGGTAGATAAATCCAAGAAGAGAAGATGGGAAGAAACCAGCACAAAAAAAGATAAAAACACCAAAAACCAGACCACTCCTCCTCCATGGGAAAGCAACTCCTCATCAGCAAGGGAACAAAACTGGATGGAGAATGAGTCTGATGAATTGACAGAAGCAGGCTTCAGAAGGTGGGTAATCACAAACTTCTTCGAGCTAAAGGAACATGTTCTAACCCAATGCAAAGAAACTAAGAACCTTGATAAAAGGTTAGATGAAATACTAACTAGAATAACCAGCTTAGAGAAGAACATAAATGACTTGATGGAGCTGAAAAACACAGCATGAGAATTTCACAAAGTGTACACAAGTTTCAATAGCCAAATCAATCAAGAAAAAGAAAAGATATCAGAGATTGATGATCAACTCAATGAAATAAAACAAGAAGGCAAGATTAGAGAAAAAAGAGTGAAAAGAAATGAACAAAGCCTCCAAGAAATATGGGATTATGTGAAAAGACCTAATCTATGTTTGATAGGTATACCTGAATGTGATGGGGAGAATGAATCCAAGCTGGAAAACACTCTTCAGAATATTATTCAGGACAACGTCCCCAACCTAGCAAGGCAGGCCAAAATTCAAATACAGGAAATACAGAGAACACCACAATGACAGTCCTCAAGAAGAGCACCCTAAGGCACATAATCATCAGATTCACCAGGTTGAAATGAAGGAAAAAATAGTAAGGGCAGCCAGAGAGAAAGGTAGGGTTACCCACAAAGGGAAGCTCATCAGACTCACAGCAGATCTCTCAGCAGAAACCCTACAAGCCAGAAGAGAGTGTGGGCCAATATTCAACATCCTTAAAGAAAAGAACTTTCAACCCAGAATTTCATATCCAGCCAAACTAAGCTTCATAAATGAAGGAGAAATAAAATCCTTTATGGACAAGTAATCACTGAGAGATTTCATCACCACCAGGCCTGCCTTACAAGAGCTCCTGAAGGAAGCACTAAACATGGAAAGGAATAAGCAGTAGCAGCCACTGCAAAAAATTTACCAAATGATAAAGACCATGGACACAATGAAGAATCTGTGTCAACTAATGGACAAAACAACCAGCTAGCATCAAAATGGCAGGATCAAATTCACCCCTAACAATATTAACTTTAAATGTAAAGGGGCTAAATGCCCCAGTCAAAAGACACAGACTGGCAAATTGGACAAAAAGTCAAGACCCATCAGTGTGCTGTATTCTGCAGACCCATCTCACATGCAAAGATACAAATAGACTCAAAATAAAGGGATGGAGGAAGATTTACCAAGCAAATGGAGAGCAGAAAAAAAGCAGGGGTTGCAATCCTAGTCTCTGATAAAACGGACTTTAAACCAACAAAGATCAAAAGAGACAAAGAAGGGCATTACGTAATAGTAAAGGGATCAATGCACCAAGAAGAGCTAACGATCCTAAATACATATGCATCCAATACAGGAGCACTCATATACATAAAGCAAGTTCTTAATGACCTACAAAGAGACTTAGACTCCCACACAATAATAGTGGGAGACTTTAACACTCCACTGCCAATATTAGACAGATCAACAAGACAGAAAATTAACAAGGATATCCAGGACATGAACTCAGATCTGGACCAAGCAAACCTAATAGACATCTACAGAAATCTTCACCCCAAATCCACAGAATATATATTCTTCTCAGCACCACATCACACTTACTCTAAAATTGACCACATAATTGGAATTAAATCACTCCTCAACAAATACAAAAAAACAGAAATCATAACAACCAATATCTCAGACTACAATGCAATCAAATTAGAACTCAGGATTAAGAAACTCACTCAGAACCACAAAACTACATGGAAACTGAACAACCTGCTCCTGAATGACTACTGGATAAATAATGAAATGAAGGCAGAAATAAAGATCTTCTTCAAAACCAATGAGAATGTAGACACAACATATGAGAATCTCTGGGACACATTTAAAGCAGTGTCTAGAGGGAAATTTATAGCAGTAAGTGCCCACATGAGAAGCAAAGAAAGTTCTAAAATCAATATCCTATTGTCAAAATTAAAAAAAAAACTAGAGGAGCAAGATCAAACAATTTCAAAAGCTAGCAGAAAACAAGAAATAACTAAGATCAGAGCAGAACTGAAGGAGATAGAGACACAAAAAACCCTTCAAAACATCAATAAATCCAGGAGCTGGTTTTTCGAAAAGATCAACAAAATAGACTGCTAGTCAGATTAATAAAAAAAGAAAAGATAGAAGAATCAAATAGATGCAATAAAACAAGGTAAAGGGGATATCACTACCCATTCCACAGAAATACAAACTATCATGAGCGATTACTACAAACAACTCTATGCACATAAACCAGTAAATCTAGAAGAAATGGATAAATTCCTGGACACTTACACCCTCCCAAGACTAAACCAGGAAGAAGTTGAATCCCTAAATAGATTAATAACAAGGTCTGAAGTTGAGGCAGCAATTAAAAGCCTACCAACCACAAAAGGTCCAGGTCCAGATAGGTTTACATACGAATTCTACCAGACATACAAAGAGGAGCTGGTACCCCTCCTTCTAAAACTATTCCAAACAATATATTAAAAAAAAGGAATACTCCCTAACTCATTTTATGAGACCAACATCATCCTGATACCAAAATCTGGCAGAGACACAACTAAAAAAGAAAATTTCAGGCCAATATCCATGATGAACATTGATGCAAAAACCTTCAATAAAACACTGGCAAACTGAATGCAACAACACATCAAAAAGATCATCCATCACAATCAAGTAGGCTTCATCCTGGGGATGCAAGACTGGGTCAAAATATGCCAATCTATGAATGTAATCCATCACATAAACAGAACCAAAGACAAAAACCACATGATTACCTCAACAGATGCAGAGAAGGCCTTCGACAAAATTCAACAGCACTTTATGTTAAAAACTCTCAATAAACTAGGTATCAATGGAATGTAACTCAAAATAATAAAGGTTATCCATGACAAACCCACAGCCAATATTATACTGAATGTACAAAAACTGGAAGCATTCCCTTTGAAAACTGGCACTAGACAAGGGTGCCCTTTCTCACCATTCCTAGTCAACATAATATTGGAAGTTCTAGCCAGAGCAATTGGGCAAGAAAAGGAAATGAAGGGTATTCAATTAGAAAAAGAGGAAGTCAAATTGTCTCTATTGGCAGATGACATAGCATCTCAGCCCAAAATCTCCTTAAGATGATAAGCAACTTCAGCAAAGTCTCAGGGTAAAAAAATCAATGTGCAAAAATCACAAGCATTCTTATACACCAATAACAGACAAAAAGAGAGCCAAATCATGAACTAACTCCCATTCACAATTGCTACAATGAGAACAAAATACTTAGAAATACAACTAATAAAGGACATGAAGGACCTCTTAAAGGAGAACTACAAAACTACTGCTCAATGAAATAAGAGGGGACACAAACAGATGGAAAAACATTCCATGCTCATGGTTAGGAAGAATCAATATCGTGAAAATGACCATAAGGCCCAAAGTAATTTATAGATTCAACGCTATCTCCATCAAGCTACCATTGACCTTCTTCACAGAAATGGAAAAACCCACTTTAAACTTCATATGGAACAAAAGAGAGCCGGCATAGCCAAGACAATCCTAAGCAAAAAGAGCAAAGCTGGAGGCATCACACTACCTGACTTCAAACTATACTATGAAGCTACAGTAATCAAAACAGCATGATACTGGTACCAAAACAGACATATAGACCAATGGAACAGAACAGAGGCCTTAGTAATGCCACACATCTACAACCATCTGATCTTTGACAAACCTGACAAAAACAAGCAATGGAGAAAGGATTCCCCATTTAATAAATGGTGTTGGGATAACTGGCTAACCATGGCAGAAAGCTGAAACTGGACCCATTCCTTACAACTCATACAAAAATTAACTCCAGATGGATTAAAGATTTAAACATAAGACCTAAAACAGCAAAACCCTTAGAAGAAAACATAGGCAAAACCATTTAGGATATAGTCATAGGCAAGGACTTCATGACTAAAACACCAAAAGTAATGGCAACAAAAGCCAAAATAGACAAATGGGATCTAATTAAACTGCAGAGCTTCTGCACAACAAAAGAAACAATCATTAGAGTGAACTGGCAACCAACAGAATGGGAAAAAATTTTTGTAATCTACCCATCTGACAAAGGGAATATCCAGAATCTACAAAGAACTAAAACAAATTTACAAGAAAAAAAATAAACAACCCCATCAAAAAGTGAGTGAAGGATATGAACAGGCACTTTTCAAAAGAAGACATTTATGTAACCAACAAACGTGAAAAAATGCTCATCATCACTGGTCATTAGAGAAATGCAAATAAAAACCACATTGAGATACCATCTCACACCAGTTAGAATGGCAAACATTAAAAAATCTGGAGACAACAGATGCTGGAGAGGATGTGGAGAAACAGGAACACTTTTACACTGTTGGTGGGAGTGTAAATTAATTCAACCCTTGTGGAAGACAGTATGACAATTCCTCAAGAATCTAGAAATAGACATACCATTTGACCCAGCGATTCTATTACTAGGTATATACCCAAAGGATTATAAATTGTTCTATTATAAAGACACATGCATACGTATGTTCATTGTGGCAATGTTTACAATAGCAAAGATCTGGAACCAACCCAAATGCCCGTCAAGGACAGACTGGATAAAGAAAATGTGGCACATGTGCACCATGGAATACTATGCAACCATAAAAAAGGATGAGTTCATGTCCTTTGCAGGGACATGGATGAATCTGGAAACCATCATTCTCAGCAAACTGACACAAGGACAGAAAATCACACATCATATGTTCTCACTCATAGGTGGGTGTTGAACAATGAGAACACATGGATACAGGGAGGGGAACATCACACACTGGGGTCTGTTGGAGGGTAGGGGGCTAGGGGAGTGATAGCAGTGGGTAGGGAGGTTGGGGAGGGATAACATTAGGAGAAATACCTAATGTAGGTGAAGGGGGGATGGAGGCAGCAAATCACCATGGCATGTGTATACCTATGTAACAATCCTGCAAGATCTGCACATGTATCCCAGAACTTAAAAGTATAAAAAGGAAAGAAAATCAAAGATTTAATGGGAACTTTCTGGGTGCCAGGCATTGTACTACATGTATAATATCACATTAAATCCTCGCAGCAACTCTATGAAGTAGGGACTACTGTTATCTCCACTTTGTACATGAAGAAACTGAGGCTCAGGGAAACAAAAGTGTCCAAGTTCTCATAGCTAGTGAATGGTGAAGCCAAGATTCGAGCCTAGGCATTTGGTTATGTTTTACTGTCTCTCATACATTCTTAAGACATCTCAGTTACTATATTATTATTAGGTTGCTTTAAAATTGGTTGAAAAATCCTTATCTGTATAAAAATTTGTGTTTCAAATTCCCATTAGCTCCTCTGTATTTTTATCATATCAAAGATGTTCTTGGAAGTAAAAGTACCTTCTAAAAATCATGCATTTGTATGACAAGTAATACTTTAAATTTTGTTTTTTAAAGTTTGCTTGATTGTTTCATAATTTTTCTTAGTTCCCTTAGATTTGTTTTTAAAAACTTATATGAACACTTTCAAACTGCATTTTAGTGATTTGGGGCTTTGCTAATTCTTTAGAGGAGCAACGACGCTTTTAGATCTTACTACTATTCTAAATTAAAAGAGGCAGATTTGAGACTGGAAGTTAGGTTGGACTGGCTTCAATCTAACTAGCTTATAAAATATTTTAACTAATAACAGTGTTTTCTCTAGTATAAACACAACATTTTAACTAGGTAAATGGCCAATCATGTTACCCAAATAATTTCCTGAAATATTATTTCTTTGCTAAGGTAATTTATGGTAATAGTGCAATAAGCAGACTTATGAACAGGTTTATATATGATTTTTTAGTTCTATATAATGTCTTCTAATATTTCAGGTATTTGTTGACATTGATATTCAGAAAAAAAAACAACACATTTCAAAAGCCACAAAACTTTGAAATTGAATTCATAGTTCAATATTTAATACAAAATTACCTTTTTCATTGTTTCTTTTCCCACTGTAATCTCATGTCCATCCTGCCCCATGCCATTCTTAAAGAACAGAATTCGGACTGAGGTCCTCTCAGTAAGTTTCTTCATTTTAACAGAAAGAACAGGCTTGGTTTTCCGTCTTTTGACATCAGTAGGAAGCATCAACCCATTCATTGTCCAAGTTACTTTATTCATTAACAACAGATGGTCTAGAAGATAATTTTTTTAAGTCAAGTAAATATTTGGCTTCAAAATTAAAAATGGACACATCATACTTCCCTCCCTCTATTACCTGTGTAATATACACTGTCCACTCTCCATTTAGATGCTGGTTTTCTGAAATGCTACCACCAGCTTCCTACTAACGGCGACATAAGCTGTAGCAAGCTGTCTGCTCTGATAGCCTGCATAAATCATCATTTCTGAAGGGAACAGATGTTCAGGGTATGAAAGAGTAATACCACAATTTAGTCCTAATTAAAATTCACCTTAGCATGCCTCTATTACTGATTAGATGCACCCAGCTGAAAAGGTCCACTGAAAAGGTCCAGTGACCTTTGCTTACCATAAAACAACATAGGTCCTGAACTTTTAATGTCTTTAGGGTTGGGAAACATTTATTTTCTCTTTAATATGACTTCTTATCCATGTTGCTTTAAAGATGATGACCTCCAAATAGTAACATTATACTATAATTCTTCTTCTGTGACTATAAGGAAGGTGCCTTCTAGGACATCCTTGGTGAGATTTTTAAACTATTTGATTGAAAATGAGTAACAGTTTTTCATTAACAGTTTACTTTGACCTATACATTTTCAACGCTGTGCACAGAAATTTAAGTTTCAAAATTCCCACTAATATAAACGGGAGTGCAACTAAATTACTATGTATGACTTTGAAAACGTAATGGTAAGAACAAGAGTGTAGTATATTGCATACTAAGTTGCTGTCAGCATTCTCTTTTCAAGAAGTTTTGTTTCATAAATAAATAATTTGCACCTGAGCTACTTATTTGTGCATTCAATTTATTTTAATCATATTTTCTTCTTACACAAATTAAAAAAATACAATGATCCCTCCCTCATCTGCTCTTATTTGTTCTGAGAGAAACATAATTTTATTTATAGATAACTGAAAGTAGTTGCATTTATTGCTATTTTGCATTGAAATTTGCCCAGATTTTCAAAAGATCTTTCTCTGTTAGCACTTACCTTGAAAGAAGCTTGGCCTCTGTGACTTAGAAATGTTATTTTATATAAAATCTGCTAATGATGTGAAAAACAAGCCAGTTGTTGTAGATAACCTTCAAGTCTTAGAATGGCTGTATTAAATGTACAACAACAACAACAACAAAAAACCCTCTATTCTTTCACCCCTCTCTTTCTCTGTTACCTACACACATATACACATATAAAAACAAATATACCGTGGCAGATAGATAAACAAAACTTGCAGATTAAATTAAAACTAAATTATAAGACTATAGACATAAGCCTTCAAAAAAAGAAAAAATATTTTAACAGAAATTTGTTAGTGCTTTCATTTTGTAAAGTAAAAATAATAGGAATTAAAAATTATAACAGAAAAATGAGCTATAAGTTAATGAATTCATAAATAGCCAAAAAATTGAAAACAGATACTCAAGTAAATACATGTACACATATGTTCATAGGAGCACTATTCACAATAGCCAACATGTGGTAACCAAATATACATCAATAGATGAATGGATAAACAAATTGTGGTACAATGTATATACATAAATGGAACATTATTCAGCCGTAAAAAAAGAATGAAGTACTGATACTTGCTATAATATGGACAAACCTCGAAAACATTATGCTAAATCAAAGAAGCCAGACATAAAAAATGTGACGTATTGTATGATTCCATTTATATGAAATATCAGAATAGGTAAATCTATAAAAATAGAACATAGACTGATGATTGCCAGTGGCAGGGAAGAGAGGGGACTGAAGAGAAGCTTAATGGGTAATGGGTTTTATTTTGAAATGATGGAAATATTTTGGAACTAGATAGAGATGTTAGTTACATAACAGTGTGACTAAATGCTACTAAATTACTCGCTTTAAAATTATTAATTTTGCATTATGTGAATTGTGTTATGTGACCTCAATAAAAAAGAAGAAAGAAAAAGAGGAGGCAGAGGTCCTATAGGTGCGAATCATTGTCAGTCAGTATTCATCTAGAAAAAAAGAACATCTCTCAAGGGGGAAAAAAAAACGAATGAATTATTGTAGTTTAATGGGCATTTACCCACAACCTGGATGCCCCTAGAGGCTTTACATGGTGAAGCCTCTACCTTCAAACTACATTTGAACCCTAGCTCTGTTTCTTAGTGACACTAGATGCATTATACCTCCCTGAATCTCAGATTTCTCATTTATAAAGTATCTAGTGAGCATCACTCCACTACCTGATAGGGATTAAATATCTTATATGTAAAATCACCTAACATATTGAAGTGACTCATAAATGTTGGCTTCTTCCCTCACCTCCCTGAAATCCTATTGGTTATTAAGGAGCTCTGGAGTATATAAATTGTTACATCAGTCACAGTACAATCAGGAAAACAGAACCCTCTCAGAGTATTTGAGCAGAGGGAACTGACTCCAGAGAATTGGTTATGTAAGTGATAGAAAAGGGTGAGAAGCAACCAAATGACAGTTAGGCAATGCAGAGATTAAAAAGAGCAAGAAACCACACCCACTAACGCCAGAGAGAGGAAATGTTACAGGTGCCCAGATTTAGAGAATCTTGCTGATAAAGGATTTTCCCTTTGATTACTTTGACCAAGGCCAGGACTAGGGTGAGGGGAGTGAAGTTCCTTCAGGCAAACTTTAAGGAAGCCTGTGCAGGGCCCTCCCACAACCCTCAGAGTGAGTGCCTCCTCAAATTGTGTCCCACTGGTGCTTCACTCACCTAACTCTAGTCCCAGCCCCGGATTAAACTGTCTCTTTTACATGCAGAACTCCTTAAATTTCATGAACAATAATGCTATAGCCAGAATCTATATGATTTATAGATTTATTTAGTTCTCTCAACAACTTTATGAGATAGGTAATATTATTATCCTTATTTACAGTTGAGGAAACTGAGGCACAGAGGCATTAACTTCACCAAGGTCTTACAGCTGGGATGTGGTGGCCCTGGGATATGAATTTAGTTCAGGAAGTTGTGCTCCTAATCACTGCACTCTTCTGCCTCTACCATATCTCTCAAATTCAACGTCTAAAGCAAAATCTCATCTTTCTGCACAAACTGACTCACCCTTCACAGTTCTTATTTCTGTCAGTTTCCACTTCTTTCACAGTTATCCACTCTCTCAACTAGACCTTGAACCCATACTGCTTATTCATTCCTCTCCAACTATTTTCTTATTCATTCAACAATATATATTGGGTGTCCACATGTCAAGGCGCCAGGGTGACAACTGGAAGGAAGACAGAGCTGCTTGGGCAGTTCACAGCCTCTGGCTGAAAAACTGACAGTGGAAGGTCTGTTTGAACAGAGAGGCCCATGTGATGAGAAGTTAGTTGTGAAAATCTGGGGGAAAAGTATTCCAGGCAGAGTGAAAACCAGGCACAGAGGTTCCAAGTGAGAATAGGCCTGGCATGTTTAAGAAAGAAAAATAAAGTTTGAATACAGAGATAGTGTATATGGTTAAAGCCAAAAAGACAGAAAGGGGCCACATTGCGTAAGTCAAGATAAAGGATTTGGATTTTATTCCAGATGTGATGGAAGCTGTTGGAAGATTCTCAGCAGGGTGGTGCTATGTGAAGAGAGTACAGTTATCCCTCGGTATTCGTGGAGGCTTGGTTTCAAGACCCCTAGAATACCAAAATCTGTAGATGCTCAAGTCCTTTATGTAAAATGTAGTAGTATTTGTATACAACCTACACACATCCCCGTGTACTTTAAATCATCTCTAGATTATTTATACTACCTAATACAATGTGAATGCTAAGTAAATAGTTGTTATATGTATTTTTCTTTGTATTATTTTTTATTGTTGTATTGTTATTTTTTATAGCTCTTTCTTTCCTGGATATTTTTGATTCATGGTTGGTTGAACACACAGATGCAGAGCTCGTGGATACAAAGGGTCGATTATAGTGCTGAGTGTGGTAGACACTGTTGATGCCCCACCAAGGTGCCTTTTACCAGGCTAGTGTACTCAAATTCCAGCTGCTGTGAGTCCGTCTGTGACCATCACACAGCTGCACCCTTCTGAAAATTGCCTTTGACTGAAAGAAACCTAGTCAGGAAATGCCTGCAAGGTTGTGATCTCCTCCCTCTGACCTAGGGAGACAGCCCACAGCCAACGATTGACTGATTCTGGGACATAGTAGCGAGTCCCCTTGCCTCAAAGTCGGGCAACACTTTAGTGTCTTTCACATTTCAGACTGGGGCTAGATTTCCAGTGAACACATGGCTTGGCTGTGCTTCTTCCTCTGCTCTAGGCTCCTTCTCTCACTCCCTTATATGGTTCAACTGAGAGTATTCCCTCAACAAGTCTCTTGCACCAAAATCCTCACCTCAGGCTCTGCTTCTAGGGAATCTGACCTGAGATACGGTAAAGGAAAGGAGACCTCTCAACTATCTTTCTTCACAGTAACTCTTAAAAGCATCATTTTTTTCCATTTCCAACTAGACCCATTCGTCCATTTCTCTCTCAGCCTCCTAAAATCTGTAAGAGCTTTCTAACTGTATATGATTCTCCTCCATCACATCTGACATTCTATACTCGAATCACAGCTGAATTTTCCTAAAACAACAATTTTATCATTACCTAAAGAGAAAACTCTTGGAGCTAATTTTTGAAGTTTTCTACTAGCCAGTCAGCCAGCCAGCCAGCCCATCAGGGGCAGTCAACAAATACTTGTTGAGCATATCCTATGTGCCAGATCCTGTGCAAGGAATATGAAAAAAGACCCAGCCCTTTTTCCTAAGCTTATGTCTAACAGAAGAGCTTACAGACAATTCATGTCATTAAGACAATCGATGCCATTCAAACTTTCTGTTCTTGTCTTACCCTAGTTTGAAGCACTATTTTACCTAAGCAAATCTGTTCATTATCCCTGTTCACTTTTAACCCTATACTTTGCCTATCAGACTCAAGTCCTTCTCAAGATCCAGTTTAAGATCTTCCCTTATTGCTCCAGCCAACAATGGCTTTATTGGTCAAAGCCATTCAACAAGTCTCTAGGATGTTCCAAACTTTCCCACATCTTTCTGTCTTCTTTCAAGCCCTTCAAACTATTCCAACCTCTGCCCATTACCTAGTTCCAAAGTTACTTGAATTTTGGGTAATTTATAAAGGAAAGAGGTTTAACTGACTTACAGTTCAGCATGGCTAGTGAGAGCTCAGGAAACTTAAATCATGGTGGAAAGAGAAGCAAACACATCCCTCTGCACAGTGTGGCAGGAAGGAGAAGTGCAGAGGGAAGAGGCAAAAAGGCCCTTTATAAAGCCGTCAGATCTTGTGAGAACTCACTCACTATCATGAGAACAGCATGGGGGAACGACCCTCATGATCTAATTTCCTCCCACGAGATCCCACCCCCAACATGATGGGATTACATATCAGATTATAATTCAATATGAGATTTCCATGGGGACACAGAGCCAGACCATGTCAACCCAGGAACTCTCCTATTTTAGCAACAGAAAGTGATTCTTCTGTATATTACCAACTCCGAGGACATATGTTTTCATATCAAGAAACGTGGTTGGAGGGCTGACAGCCTGGGTAAGCATTATTACATCCAGAGGCAAGTAGAAAAACAGACTCTGACTCTTCTATGCCAACACAGAGAAACTGAAGATGGTCAGCCAAGACTTGACAAGGCTTCAGCCCTGGTGAGGAAGAGGCTATTCTTAAAGGCTGAGGGTGAGTGGAGTGAGTAGCAACAAAATAGTGAGGGGACTGTAGGGTATGTGGGGCAGGGAGCCAAGCAATTCAGACAAGATCCCTAATGCCATATAAATCTACCTTGAATTTCTAGGAAAACATACTAGCCATTATTAACAAATGCTTCCTACATTTCCTTCATTAACTCTCTCACCTCCAAAAATTCCAAACGTTTCAACTCCTAGGACTGAGACTATCCGGTACCTTTATAAGAATCAAGTGCTGGGCGTGGTGGCTCATGCCTGTAATCTCAGCACTTTGGGAAGCCAAGGCGAGCAGATCACCTGAGGTCAGGAGTTCGAGACCAGCCTGACCAACATGGAGAAATCCCGTCTCTACTAAAAATACAAAATTAGCCAAGCATGGTGGTGCATGCCTATAACAGCTACTCGGGAGGCTGAGGCAGGAGAATAGCTTGAACCCGGGAGGGGGAGGTTGTGGTGAGCCGAGATCATGCCATTGCACTCCAACCTGGGCAACAAGAGCAAAACTCCATCTCAAAAAACAAAAGACTCAGGAAACAGCTCCCCTATTACCCCACCCCTCCACCCCATACTGGAAGTAGAAAAACATGAGTATGTTCCCACACATCAATTAGCAATGAGCAATGGCTCTGAACCTTCCCAAAGGTGGCATCATCTCCTCTTTCTCATATCTGCACCTACTTTATACAAGGTACTAAGAAAATTACAGAGAAGTATTAAGTGAACATGAGAGCTTCTTTCTTCTGAGTCAAGCTGGGAACTGCTTAGGACAAACTTGCCTCCCATTCCATTCAAAGTGATCCCTCTGTTTACTGAGATAAATGCATATCTGATTGCCTCCTTTGGAAAGGCTAATCAGAGACTCAAAAGAATGCAACCATTTGTCACTTATCTACCTTTGACCTTAAAGGACCCTCCCCACTTAAGAGTTGTCCTGCCTTTGCTTTGAGTTGTCCCACTTTTCTGGACCAAATCAATGTTCATCTTACATATACTGACTGATGTCTCATGTCTCCCTCAAATGTATAAAACCAAGCTGGCTTGGACCACCTTGGGAACATGTCGTCAGGACCCCCTGAGGCAGTGTCATGGGCCTCTACTCTTAACTTTGGCAAAATAAACTTCCTAAATTGACTAAAACTTGTGCCAGATTTTTCAGAGTTGACAAATCTCAACAGCAGTAACATTAGAGTTCCCCTTTGGATTGTTCTTTAGTCTCAACCTTTTCTCCTTTGGAATGTTCTTGAATCTCTACCTTCTTCCCTTTGGACTGTTCTTGAATCTACCTTGTCAACAGTTCTTTCAGCAAGGTCTCTGTCCTACACACTCAACTGCCAAAGAAAGGGCCTTTGTCTCATTTGATTACCTTATCCCCTCTAAATTTGCTAGTCACACCTGGTGGCTTCCAAAGCAATCAGACCTATACCTATCCCAGTCTTCCTATCCTCAGGTACTTTTCCCTGGAAAGTTAAGATTCTGCTGCGTTAGGATGTGGGTGGTAGCTGGACTCTAGTGAGGATCTAACATTTAGCATAACCTTGGAAAAGAGTTCCCCAAAGGGCCGTATCTCAGCTGTTCAGGGACTGCCATGTCCACCTGACTGTTCATATACTTACTCTCCCAGAGTACTTAGAGAACCTTATGTTCCAACCATAGATTATATTTTATTTCACAGAAGCCACCTCTTATTTTATTTTCATGGTTTTATTTTTAACCAAACCGTGAAAAAGATAAAGCACTTCTTAGTTTGCTTTTCTGTTAAAAGGTCTATCTACAATATAATTATATTTCCTCAGCCTACTTCAAAAAGGCCAATGTCGGTCACAAAATTAAATAAATCTAGGTGCTCCCAACATTATAATTTTCCATTTTGCTTGTGCCAAGCAAAATGAATACTGCCTTTACTTCTAGAATAAAAAGCAGCAAACTTGCAACTTCAAATACACAAGCTTATTAAAAATCTTCTTAATTTTAAAAATTCATTATCTTGTTGTTGGGCAATAAATTTGAAAACACAATGCTCTGTCTGTCAAGTAGGTATAGATAATGACATTAAATATGAACAAGCACATCATTTCATCAGTGAAAGATGAGTTTCTAAAATACAAATGCTCTGACAGTAAGAAAACATACTGCTATATTCAATTATATCATCTGCCCAAAATACAATTGCTTCTATGTTTGGTAAATAGATTAAATCCAGGTCACATTCCTGTGTTCAACTGAGTTTCTAGTCACTCCCTTTTCTCTAAATACTTGCGCTCTTTGTTTCTGCATGTTCTTAAGTGTCATCATTTATTGCTATAGGCATGATGGCTATATTTAACTAATAATGACAGTGGTTGTCATTAGATTTTAACTCAGTAACACTAGTCTGACATATCATTTGAAGTATGTCTTCAATTTACATTTGATTAAAATTACAAACATCCCATCTATTGTGCCAATCAAAATGCTGTCACCCTTTCCCTGAACTTTTCTATGAACTTTTTAAAGATAAATTAAGGCAGCTTAAAGTTAAGGCTAGCCCTGGGTGATGAACATATTTTAAAATACAACTTTTGGAACAGAGCAGAGTAAGGCCACTTGGAGCTCCTTTTATAAAAGGCCTTGATTTTGACCTATACCCCAGATAATGAGAGTTCAAAGCCTTTAACTCAGACTCCCATATCATACGGGGATGGGAATACATAACTGCTTGGCAGGTATTTTAATTTGTATTTATTTCAAAATGCAGACTTAGCAAATACCTTTGTTAGTAAAATTAGATACTTGTGACAACTTGTATGAAAAGCTTGTGAAAACATACCTTGAAAGGATAGAGCAAAAGAAGGAAAATAAATGAGGGCAGGTAGAAAAATATTTTAGGTAACTATCATATGCCAGGTTTTTATATCATCTTATTTACTTCTCATAATACATCTGTGAGGTGTAAACTATTTTTCTTTTTAGATGGAATCTCCCTCTGTTGCCAGGCTGTAGTACAGTGGCATGAGCTTGGCTCACTGCAACCTCTGCCTCCCAGGTTCAAGTGATTCTCCTGCCTCAGCCTCCCTAGGAGCTGGGACTACAGGCATATACCACCATGCCCAGCTAATTTTTGTATTGTTAGTAGAGACAGGGTTTCACCATGTTGGCCAAGATGGTCTCAATCTTTGGACTTTGTGATTCACTTACATCAGCCTCCCAAAGTGCTAGGATTACAGGCGTGAGCCACAGCACCCAGCTGAGTTATAAATTATTATGCTCAATTTATGATAAGGAAACTCAGGCTTAGTGAGATTAAGTGACTGGTCCAGGTTCACACTCTAGTTTGCTTTTCTGGCAGTAATGAAGAAGTAGAAACAAATTTTGTTGTTATTTTCCTAAACTAGCCAGCTATTCTAGGAAGGTAAAAGTGGTCACAGAGTTCTGACTAATAGCCTTGAATCTTAGTTATGTTTATAAGATGGTATTCTCAGTTTTCAGTTTAGACTAGGGGTTTATAGACATTTAATTTTCAAATAATTTATCTTTATTAGAAATATCCAATAGTCATTTCAAGTATTATTTCCCCTCTATTACAGATAAGGACATTGAAGTACAGACCGGTTTGTCCAAGACCATACACAGGGACTAGAATCTTGCAACATTATCTGACTTCAAGTCTACTGTCCATTAAAATAAACAATAATGCATTTCTTAAAACTTTCCTAACAGATGTCTAAACCCTTCAAAAGTGAAAAGTTTGAAAAAAACCACTCTGAAAGAACAACTATAGAATATATAAATGAATTCGCACGTAAAGTAACAAGTAGAGTAGTCAGACAACTAAGAGATTTGATTTAAAGGTAACTGTTTCATTTTCAATTTTGTAAATGAAAATTAAAACAGGTGTTTCATTTTCAAAATTCCCTCTTCCTTTTGTCTCCATGACATTATTTGTTTTTATGCCACCCCTTTTGTTGCCTTTATAACACTTACACTGTCAATAAATGTCTTATTTAGTTGTTTTTACATTTATTGTCTATTTCTTTTTCCACCTCATTAGAACCTAAGCTTCATGAGATCTCCATCTTGTTCACACTACATCCTTAAGGCCTGGAGCAGTCCCTGGCACATTGTAGGGTCTCAGTAAATTTTGTTGAACGGATAACTGGATAAATAAATGGTCTTCCTTAGACAAGGAACCATAGTTTTTATTACCTGCCACACACTGTCTCAACTCTAGTCAGTGACTTATTCTTCTGTCCACTGTCATCTATGTACCCAACTTGAGGTGATAAGGACAATAGTAATAACTCTTCTCAGTTAATATCCTAGTGAAAATGAATATCAGAATTCTTTGCAGTTGTGACAGAAAGTCATTATCCAAACCCTTAAGGTCAGGTATGGTTGTATATCTAAGTATTTTAATACATCAAAATGTTAATATGGTGCTTATATCATAATCATGCATATATCAAATGTTATGTATATGATACAGGTCAAGAATAGCAGCCCACAATCAAACACATTAATTATTTTCAGCAATATGACTGACTAGTTACACTAAGCAAGGCTCTGCTACCAAATGAGTTATGAAAAAACTATTTGGTCTTTTATAGTCTTAGATTTTGGAATCAAAGATAAGAGATTATGGACATGTAGCACTAACTCAGGGGTTGTGAAGAGTAAATGTAATACATTTAAAGCACATAACTGTGTGCATAAAGCATTCAAGTTAACAGGACAGTGTAGCTTTGCAAGTATCTGTAGTAAACAAATGTAGTCTCTGTATATGAATATAATTCAACATTTCATGATTTTGTCAAGAATTGAGGTGTTTTTTTAATGATCTAATATTTGACAATATAAGGAGATGCTGCCAGCCACATGCAAGCTATAGATTTTCCTACTGGCTAAGAACACTTTTTTGGTCCATCTCTTATAATTGTCTTCAATCCACATCTATTTTATAAGTAAGAATACTCTATTCTCTTATTTACAGATTTAAATCTTTGGAATAGAAAATATATAAAATATTTTCCTATAGTTTTGCCCTCACTTATAGAAATGTAAGAATCATATGTTTTCTCAGTAGAAAATGGTAATATTTTTCTCCATATAATGCAGTCTTCCTCCTTTTTAATAGATACAGAGCAGTGGAAGTTAAAATGTACAAATGATCTCACCTAATAAATACACTCATCAAACTAAAAGATAAAAGGGAATTTGGGAAAGCCAGTCCTCACAACTGTAGCTGATGAATTGAGTAGTGGTTGCCCTACAGATGAGGATCACACAGGCTGGTATCAGCTTTGGCAAGACTAAAGCAGCCATTGGTGTAGGCAGCACTATAGCATTCTGCCTTGAGATCTAGCAGCAGAAATATTAAGATGTGATGTGAGCAGTGGGTCGCTTACTGAAACTTGTGCTTTTAACATAACAATTTAAAAATCAACAAATTCAGTAGACATATAATGGAAGAGAATATAATGCATGAATCCAGGTTCATTAAACTAATGTGTTTTTTGAAAAACAAAATATGACAGAACATTTCATTATTGACGCAGATATGAGAAAAAGTGTTATGCTGCTATTTACAATGTGTCTTGTATGTCATGGAATTGAAATATTTCCAAATCATCAATAATTAAAATGATGAGAATCCATCATTTCACTGACACTTCTACATGAAAAGATGGCCTATTTTAAATGTGCTCACACATATCCTTGTCAATCACAAGCTGTCACAGCAAATTATTTCATTTTGTAGATCACATGGCAGTTAGTAGAAAATCTCTAGGCTTAAATTTAGTATTAGGTGTAGTATCAAGAACTCCTTTCACACATTTTTTTCTGTGACTACATATTCACAATACAGGATATAAAAGATTTAAAATTTTATTCATAATACCAAGTTTCACTTCTGGTTAACAAAACTCAGGACTGAAATGAATCACTGTAAATGATAATTCTGAAAGCCCAGTAATAGAATAGGATATATTGGAGAGAGTGGAAATATAAAACCAAAAAATTCTAAAGACAATTAGAGCTCCATATGATAGAACTTGGACTTAATGAATTAGGTCTAAACAGTGTTTTCCCTCATCTTATTTAAGATATTCAGGCAATCACAGGACTCAAACCATTTATTATGCTATGTTTGCATTACTTACAGTTCCTAGCAGTTATAAAGGAGCTGAATTCTTATAAACCCCATGGATCTGATCCAAGAATTTTCATTGTGTCATAATTAAGCAGAAGATTCAGGAAACTGTGAATAAAATCTAAACCACATGGTCATGAATAAGAAAACTTAATATGCCTTTTCAAACAATTCATTAATTTCATATTCATAATTTCAATGAATTATTAACAAATGTCAGAAACTTTAAATGCCAGAAGTACAATACCTAGTAAGGCATCATTATCAACAGTACTTATATGAAATATTTATATTTTCCTGATCTTTTCCATATACCATTAATATTTCCAATTAGGTATTCAATTTTAAAATGTAAGAATTATTCTAATACTGCATTTCAACAAGGAATGCTTCATGTCAGGCTTGACCTCGGCCTGACCTCCATATGAAAGCTTTGTGTTTCAAGGTATGTGATGAATAGCTCTCTGGCTTTCTATTAGATTCAATGCCACTGGTTGTCAACAGTGATGCTCAAAAGGCCTAGTAAAATAGTTAAAATATCAGAGATGTTCTGTAGGATTTTTTCTCTCTTAGAAAATTTGGAAATAGTTCCTAGCCAATTTTCTCTATCTACATTGCTTTTCCAATGAAAAAGAAAAACCAGTGAAGTATGGAAATGTAACTGCCAAAATATATACTGACTTGTTTAGCCTTCCAATGCCAGAAATAAAATAGGATCCATTTGATTTATGTTGTAAAATAGTGTTCTCAGTTTGAAAGATTTATAACTTATCAACTGAGTTAAAGTTCCTTAAAGGCCAGGACTTCTATCCCTATCCTGGGGCACACATAGTAGGTACTAAATAACTATGTATTGATTTAAATTTTGATTGAATTGCATTAAATTGAATTTAAACTGGAGATGAAGAAATAATGACAAAAAAAGAAATAAGACTATGAGCCCTCGCTTTTTTCTTTCTCTGACCTGGCCTAGTAACTAGCACAAATAGACTCTCGATAAATGTTTGTTGAATGAATAAAAATCTGCAAATTAAAAAAATGACCAATTACCAACTGTATACAAAATATTCATGCTCATTTAGAAAGATACATCAGTAACACTCAATTCTGCCAACTGATTTTCCTATTTACCTTTAGCATGTTCAATTTTCCAACTTCTGATTGTGTCTCTTTAAGTTCATCTACCACTTTCAAAGTTATTCATACATGTTTTTATTTTAATGGTACACTTCTGGCTAGTTGGAAAACTATCAATTTATCTATAAAACAGATGACAGAAAGGTAGTCTTCAAGCTGATTTAGGTGGTTTGAAAAAATGTATGTGAATATGTGAGTGATATGTAATATATCACTCACGTTAAGTTAAATATTACCTTTCATATATAAATGTATATATATTTACCTTTATATTCTTAACATTGTGAAAGAAACCAAATATAGTTGTTTAAGTTTAACTATAAGCTTAACTTAGATGAACAGCTCTTCCCCATTATACTTATCCTAACTCTTTTAATGGACATGTGATATGCTAGTCTGTGTCCAAGCTCACCTACAATTTCTTTTCTCAAAAGACAAGGCACATCTGCCACCTGCTCTACTCCGTGTCCCAGCAACAACTGTCGAGCAGCATAAAGATTGATTATCAGTCAAAAACCATTGCACAACACCAGATTTTGGTGGGTTAAGCTTGCTGATCCAGCAAGAGATGGTGTGAAATTTTCAGGAGTGTGTGCCAACATTTTGGTGCTAAAAGAACAGCAGTGCATGTCACAGTGAAACACAGCCAAAGATATGCAGACAAAGCAGAGAAGTTTTTTGTTCTGGACTTGGCTTTTGAAAAGGATAAAAAAGAAAACAAAAAGTGGGAGGAAATTAGTTCGTACATTTAAAAATCATCCACCAAGCTCAGTCATGTGTGTGACATTGTTATTTTAGGCATACATGTCCAGGAGATTTTCTTCTTAGCTTAGCTATAAATAATTTTTACATATCTCTTCTACAATACCATTATGAAAGGCAAGCAATTCTTAGTAATAATGATAATCAAGGATCTTAATGAAGCAATCTTTACATATATATCTGAATTTTTTTAAAGTCACAGAAAAGTATTTGCCAACTAACTCATGTTTTTATATAAGCAAATGATTCAATGAATATAAAATTAAGGAAGCCAGCCATATTTTAAACTTAAAGCAAAATGTGAAAAATATGAGTCTACATGATCACATAGGTAATTTTCAATGAGCATTACAGCAACAAGTTTCTTTATAAGAACCAAATTATCTTATATTTTCTATTGAATTCAATAAATTGCTTATTTCCTGAAGATCAAATATTATAAAAAAGATAGAAATCCTAGTACAATTTTATACAATAACATTAACAGAAGAAAGATTTTCATCACCTCATCTGTAATGAACTCCAGAATTACTTTTTTTCTACTTATGTAATTACTGCCTAGACTTGCCTTTGATTCACTAGCTTTATAGAAGTTGTAGAAAAAATTACTTCTAATAAGCATAGGAAAATACAGCAGTTAGACATACTGAATTTTTATGGCAAAGTCCTTATTTCTCATGTTATTTAAATCTGATTACCATACATAGCACTTGATACCAAACTCTGGCTACAACATACTTGGGAGAATATTCTTAGAGAGTAGTGCTTTTATTTCATTCTTAAAATGTATTCCTTTCCACTGAATAAAGAAAAATGCTATTTTTTTTTAATTTTAGAAAATCTCCACAATTCTGAAATGTTGGAGGCAATGAACTTTTTGGAAAACCTTAACTGAAAATGTGTGTAGGATCATATTTTAAGGTAAAAAATAAATAAGCTGGAACATTTGTTATGCAAAATGTTATTAGGAGAATCATATGTATGTAAGAAATATATGTTCATTATTGGCCACATTTTCATAATTATGTTGATACCATCTGAAAAAAGATCAGGAGTGTAAATGAATAAATGATACTTGAAACCTTGAACTATTTTCTGAGAGAATAAGTCTAATGAATTATGTCTGTTGAGTGTCACAGAAACTAAACAGTAAATTCAATAATCTCTGATTTAATTTATTATATTTTCACCATTTAACCTCCTGCAGGCTCCCTAATGTCTATTCAGATCTATATTGAATTAAGAACCAATGCTAATGAAGGGCAATAAACGTAGCTGTCAGTGGATTTTTCTTTCATTAAGCACATTATCCTCTTACTGAGCTGTAAATGCGTAAACATTAGTTTTGTTAAACCATGCAAAAAAGACAGGATGAAAATCATTTTTTAATTGCACCCCTTAAGCAATTTTCTATGTACACGGGTAGGGTCTTTTTAAAATCTTTTTTACCTTTAATTTTTTTGAATGGATCTAAAAAGGGCTCTCCTGTTGAAACATAAACATCGGCTTCATGGGGTATATCTTCAGGTTTGAGGGCTTCCTTGCCGTCTGCCAAGAACACTCGTCTTGCGGCCATGTTCAGATTCAGCTTTTCTGTGCACTCTTTCAGCAGCTAGAAGAAAGCAGAGGTAAGACAAAGTGACTTATGACAAAGAAAGTACATTTCCCTCAAAACAAAAGGTTCTAATGATCAGAACAGAAACCCAATTGAGTCACTTGCCAAGTTTAGTAACTTGACCAATATAGTTATTTTCTAGCAGTTGAAAATATAGAAATAAAAGGTAAGTCACAGCATGAAGCATATCTAATTATTGACTAATTTTAATCTTTAAATGATCTGTCATTTTAATAACTCTACAAGGTATAATGCCATTGTATTTGTTTAATTAAATAGACTATATATTAAATTTGTTTAAAAAAGAAGTAAAATTCCTATGGAATCTATGTATATATAAGCAATCTGCAGATTCAGATTCTTAAAAAGAAAATATTAACAATAAGTTTATCATTTTTTATATTTTAAAGAGAAGAGGGAAAAAATAAAGCACAGAAAACTTTGGAACACTAGTTACCAAGGTGATGGTTGGTACAGTAACTTTGGCAAAGACTGTTCTAGACCCATTTTTGTAAGCTGTTACTTTAATCACTCTTGGTTGAAGTTTGTGTCTTTGAGACAATCTCTGCCAATTCAGGGCTGACTGAAATTTTAAAGAAGAGAATTCTGCAACCCTGAAGAAAAAGAAAAACAGAAAAATTTATACATGTAAAAACTTTTAAATAAATTTTATCCTGGATTTTTTTAAACAGATGTAAGCAGTAAAGATTGTTCCTATGTATATAAGTATTTCCAACAAAACTTTTTATAGGATAAGACTGTTGTTACAGAGTAACACTGTCACTATTTAAATATTCAAAAAAATTTAAAACAGTGTTTGCCAAAACTGCTTATATAAAACATATATATCAGAATAAATGATTTTTTATCATTTTACTTATAAACCACAACACTCCTTTAAAAAAATATATATATCATATACAACTAAAAATTATATATATATGTTATGTTCTGATAGCAAAAAATAGTAATATGGTTTTAACACCATGAAACAGCAAATGGCTAAGATTCTACCCAAGTTTTCATGTTGATCAAAGTTCCTTAATTTTTTAAAAACTGATTTGAAATTCAAAAAGATTTGATTTTAAAATCTTATTCCAAGGTTAATTGTATTGCTCTCATTTCAAACTGTTTGGAAGTAGTGAAAGTGAAGATTTCTAAGTTTCATCTTTGGGCAAAACTAATTTTGATCTTTACGACTTTTCTCAGCAAAAGAATGTGGTAAACTGACTAACACGTCAAATTTTCTTCATAATTCTCTAACCAAGTTAATTCATAATGCCACAGAAGCAAACATTTTAAAATAAAAATGTCACATAAATTAAAAACACAACATATCTACATATTCAAACATCTGAAAATAGTGAGGTATTAGTTTCTTGGCTTTATTTTTGTTTTTACCAATGTTTTCTTCTGTCTATGAACTCTTTTGTTAACAGTTTATGATATCAATCTTGATGTGAAAACATATTTACAAAATGGTTTTATAATAATTTTATTTTACTCAATTCTGTTTCAAACTATTGGTTAAATATCAAAAGAAAGCATTTTTATCTTTAAATAAGTATCATGTAAGCAAAGAGATTTCATGATCCTAGCTAGCCTGATTCTGCTTCAAATATTCTTTTCAGAGTTCCTGATTACCCAGGTTGAAGTGTATCTTATATTTCTCATAGTGTAATTAGGAACATTCTACTCTGCTGCTTTCAAAGAAAAAAACAAAAACAAAACAAAACCCTAGAGCTGTGTTATATTTTAATGTCTGAGATAGTCAATTGAAATATTATAAATTCTATTCAAAGCAAAGAACTTCAACAGTAGGTTAAAAAGAACAGAGAACAGCTTTGATTACCTCAGTTGACCCACTGGAGCACTGACAGGTCTGTTTCTCTTGGATGCTGATATAAAACAAAAATTGTTTTTACTGTTTGATTTGTAGCTATGTAGGTCTGATATTTCATCATGGTTGTGATCTGATGCTGTTTGATGTGTGGAGCAATCTTGAAGTCCTGACCCTTCTGATACTGCTGCTGAATGCACAAGTCTGTTGGGGCCAAACTGAGGCTGCAAATAATCATCAGTAGTTTTAATAACTGCTTTTGCCTGGGATGACATAAACCCTCTGGAAGAAACAACGCATGGAAGAATACAATTAATTGATTTGTAATCATTTATTAACAAATACCACATAATAACGAGTTGTATGCTATGTGCTACACAAAATACTACACATTTAGCCATTATTTTGTTTAATGCCTACAATATTCCTGGGAGTGTGTATTATTTTTATTCCCATTTTACGGATTTAAGAAATTGAGTCTCAATGAGGTTAATTAATTTGCTCAATGTCACATAATCAATAACTGCCAGGGTGGGAATTTGAACCCAAACCTGTCCTAAAATAAAATCCACATTCATAACCATTAAGCTTCATTGCTTTACTTAATTCAACCAAAAGGAAGCTTGCATAATGTTTAAAACAATTTAAGTGTAATTTTTAAATTCTTAGATCCACTTTATTTCCTAATAATTAACACTCTGCTGTTAAAAAGATGTGGGTCCTATTTTAAAGAAACTTGCAAACAATCTCCCAATAGAGAATATATGTTAAATAAACTAAAACCGAGTATGCATTAACTTTAAGATGAAAAGGATTCTTGAAGGCCATTTCAGAATTGGTGGGAATAAAGTTGGTAAAGGCTTCACAGCATCCCAGAGATTAGCATCACTAACTCATCTTGGTTTCTTCAGGACTGTCCTGGTTTTGGCACTGATGGTCACACATTCAGGAATTCCCTCAGTTTCAGACAAACTAGGACTGCTGGTCACCCTACCAGTATTTAGGCTGGGAGAGTAGTATTTGGATGAACTATGATGCATGAACAGGGGACCACATGACCTGGAATAATATATTAATCTACGTAGACACCAAGTTAGGAAGATGGATAGGTACAGAATGTATTGGTATGATAAAATAAAATATGTTTCAACATATTTGCAAATATTGAGCTGTGTGATGATCAGGCATAGAGGATAGTCAGGTTCCATGTATTACCGCAATTGGAACTATCTTTGCACAAACCAAATCTGTTTCTTTCCAATTTGCTCATTCCTCAATAGTTATTCCATAATATAATCCCCCCAAAAAACACCCCCAATTGTAAATTAACATATGTTCAGTGTCAAAGGCTCAGCAGAGACAGCCTCACCTCCAAATCTTTCACATCCACAAATGTCATTATAATCACAGTTATTTCTCACAAAAGAGTAAAATGGTCAATTATTTTCTTTGAAAAAATGAATGGTAGTCACATGTCACAGGGAAAATAGATATTCGTGTGTGTGTATGTGTGTGTGTGTGTGTGTGTGTGTGTCTGCGCGCACACAAGTTGACACAGCGGACCAAGGAGAACTACGCCTCTGGAATTCAAGCAGTTGTATTCTGTTGTTGTTCTTTTCACATGCTTCTATCCAAGTCTGCCCTAGACTGAGTATAGTACTGGGGAGAGGAGTGGCCTTCCCTACACTCTGAAGTTCCAACCAGGTTCAAAAGTGTGGCAAACAGAGCCTTGAAAGGGTCTTTGTACTCTAGCTCTGGGAAAGGTGGGACCTTCCTTCAGACCACCTAAGTTACTCAAATTTTGTTAACAGTGATGAGTGATGGCTTATGGTAGCAGTTATTTCAAACTGGCAGTGTTTCTGCAGTAACAGTAATAGAGCTTCACATGGTCATCAAGCACTTCAACCTGAGGGAAGAACAGTAAACAGCCAAGGGGAAGAATCACAGCTCTCATACGGTTCCCAGTTTCCAATAAACAGTTACTTGAAGAGAAGATTCTCATATTTTTTAAATGGAATTCTCTACTTAAAAGCAGAATAAGGTGTCTTTTTAAATGAAGTATTTTGTTCATTGTGAAATAATCTT
The DNA here is from genome assembly GCA_004027715.1 of Plecturocebus donacophilus. Lineage (NCBI taxonomy): Eukaryota > Metazoa > Chordata > Mammalia > Primates > Pitheciidae > Plecturocebus > Plecturocebus donacophilus. The sequence goes on from PVKP010012528.1 coordinate 32,537, forward strand.
ATAAATATGCTAATGTTTTAATATAATAATACATTATTCCACCACCATAAGGCAAAAGGTGTTTTTTTTTCATATTCTGAAGTTTTAATCATGTTATATCCTCAACCCTATCGCCTTCTGACTTAACACTGTTTTATAACAGTATTTTATAATATTATTCATGTTGCTCTATGCTTTTTAGGGATTTTGCTGGAGTGTAATATTTTATCAACTATATTGATATAGCCCTCTTCTAGCTAGTTATGCATAAGTTATCTATCATTTTTGTTTGTCACACACATCTTCCTGGTCTTCTGGTAACAGCACTTGCATTATTTCAGGAATGCAAATTCTTCCCAACTCCATCTGATCCTGATAGTGTTAGGACAGTAGATTATAGGAGACAGAATGGTAGAAATAATTACATTTAAATATATGGTTCAACTATATATTTATTTATTATCTGGTTTTCTCTAGTAATTTATATTTAAAAGTGGGAGAAGGGGTCGTTTTTCATGTTAAAGAGTTAATATTGCTGGGCATGGTGGCAATGCCTATAATCCCAGCACTTTGGGAGGCCAATGTGGGCAGATCATCTGAGGTCAGGAGCTCAAGACCAGCTTTGTGAACATATAAAATATACAAAAATTAGCCTAGCATGGTGGCAGATGCCTGTAATCCCAGCTACTCTGGAGGCTGAGGCAGGAGAATCGCTTGAACCTGGGAGGTGGAGGTTGCAGTGAGCCCAGATCGCACCACTGCACACTCCAGCCTGGGTAGTAGAGCAAGACTTCATATCAGAAAAAAAAAGCTAATATTATTCATCCACTATAAATAGTCTTAGCTTTGATTTGTTTTACAACATTGATGACATATTTTCAGTAGTTTTTGTTTTTTTTTTTGAGACGGAATCTCACTCTGTTACCCAGGCTAGAGTGCAGTGGCGTGATCTCAGCTCACTGCAACCTCTGCCTCCCAGGTTCAAGCGATTCTCCTGCCTCAGCCTCCCGAGTACCTGGAACTACAGGCATGCACCACCACACTCAGCTAATTTTTTTTTTGTATTTTTAGTAAGAGACAGAATTTCACTATGTTAGCCAGGATGGTCTCCATCTCTTGACCTCATGACCCGCCTGCCTCGGCCTTCCAAAGTGCTGGAATTACAGGCATGTGCCACCGTACCCGGCCTCACTAGTTCTTACACACTCTCAAACTCATCTTTTTAATAACAATTGACATGTGTTTCATAGCTGTTAGGTGTTGGAGAGGATGATCACATACCCTTGCAAAGCCAACTTGTCCCACATGAGAATTAAACCCACATAGTCAGTTTGTGAAATTGGTGCTGGAACGAAGGGTGTTAAGTTCATTTAGCTTTGAAGAAACAGAGAGGTACACTTAGGCTTCAAGTGAAAAGGCTTACTATGAAGACACATATAAAGTTAAAAAAGTAAATAAAACCACTCCTGCAGAGCCCAAAGAGAACTGGAAGGCCATTCATGGCTGAGGATACACTAGTGACTTAATTCAAGTAGACTCCACGGTTTTCAACTCAGCACCTCCTATCTCCTTCTGTGTCTACCTGCCTCTTCTTCATACATCATTATTGTCTGATTTACCTCTAACCTCCTCCTCTTTCCTCATGCCTTCTGCTAACTTCCTCTATGTGTCTCCTCATTTCTATGCTAAATTGCTTTCTTCAGTCTCTGTCTACTATATGACTTACATTCAAATTCCTCAAAGAGTTTAATTTCATCACTACCCAGGATAGGACACCCCTGTTGGGTAGAACTCTTATGCCAGGCAATCTCATGCTACTGGCAAGCCTGCATATGGGGAAGTACCTATCAGTGGCCCAGCTAGAGATAGGACAGCAGGATAAATCCTGGAGGTACACAGGAGGTAGGGTAATATGGGCTCTCAGTGCCTCCCAAACAAGGAAAACATAATTGGCAGGGGACTTGCATGGTCTGTCTGGTATACTAAGATGAGTAGAGACACTATATATAGATTGATTTTAAAAGTATTCACTAAAATACATCATATAATTTAAATTTCTGCCAGAAGTGTTTCAATGTAACAACTGCTGAAATAGTGCTCTGATTCTTTTGATTATTTTAACATTAGTCATTCATTTCTAATCACAGACGAATATAAGAATATAGTACTATGATTGCAGGCCCAGACTCTGGACCATCTGGCTCAATAGTCTATTGTCAATGTTGCCCCAAAGGGATGTGGGTCAAAATGAAGGATACGGTTCCTTGACAATCCTAAAGACGGCAATCTTGAGGGTGAAGAATTTAACATAAACAACTGCCAGCATGATAACCTGATCATCATAATACAGGACCTTATTGCTCCCTCAAAATCCTCCCCATTTATTTCTGAGAGTCCTGGAAGTGGTACATTATAAATTTCTAAAAGTACCTCCTACACCCCTATAAAAATATGTTGGTATATTTAGAAGACCCCATCATCTCAGCCCAAAACCTCCTTAAACTGAAAAGCAACTTCAGCAAAGTCTCAGGATACAAAATCAATGTGCGGAAATCACAAGCATTCCTATAAACAAATAACAGACTTAAAAAGAGCCAAATCAAGAGTGAACTGCCATTCACAATTGCTACAATGAGAATAAAATACCTAGGAATACAACTAACAAAGAATGTAAAGGACCTCCTCAAGGAGAACTACAAACCACTGCTCAACGAAATAGGAGAGGACACAAACAGATGGAGAAACACTCCATGCTCATGGTTAGGAAGAATCAATATTGTGAAAATGGCCATAGTGCCCAAAGTAATTTATAGATTCAGTGCTATCACCTTAAGCTACCAATGATCTTCTTCACAGAACTGGAAAAACCCACCTTAAACTTCATATGGAACCAAAAGACAGCCTGCAGAGCCAAGACAATCCTAAGCAAAAAGAACAGAGCTGGAGGCATCAGGCTACCTGACTTCAAACTATACTACAAGGCTACAGTAATCAAAACAACACAGTACTGAGTCTATATCTCTACCAAAACAGAGATATAGACCAATGGAACAGAACAGAGGCCTCGGAGGCAATGCCACACATCTACAACCATCTGATCGCTGACAAATCTGACAAAAACAAGCAATGGGGAAAGGATTCCCTGTTTAATAAATGATGTTGGGGAAACTGGCTAGCTATGTGCAGAAAGCAGAAACTGGATCCCTTCCTGACACCTTACACTAAAATTAACTCCAGATGGATTAAAGATTTAAACATAAGACCTAACACCATAAAAACCCTAGAAGAAAACCAAGGCAAAACCATTCAGGACATAGGCATAGGCAAGGACTTCATGACTAAAACACCAAAAGCATTGGCAACAAAAGCCAAAATAGACAAATAGGATCTCATTAAACTCCAAAGCTTCTGTACAGCAAAAGAAACAATCATTAGAGTGAACCAGCAACCAAGAGAATAGAAAAAATTTTTTGCAATCTACCCATCTGACAAAGGGCTAATAACCAGAATCTACAAAGAACTAAAACAGATTTACAAGAAAAAAACAAACAAACCCATACAAAAGTGGTTGAAGGACATGAACAGACACTTTAGAAGACATATATGAGGCCAACAAACATATGAAAAAAATGCTTATCATCAGTGGTCATTAGAGAAACGTAAATCAAAATGACATTGAGATATCATCTCATGCCAGTTAGAATGGCAATCATTAAAAAATCTAGAGACAACAGACTGGGGAGAGATAACATGGGGAGAAATACCAGATATAGGTAATGGGGGGATAGAGGCAGCAAACCACCTTGCCATGTATGTACCTATGCAACAATCCTGCATGATGTGCACATGTACCCCAGAACCTAAAGTACAATTAAAAAAAAATGTTGGTAAGAGTCACAGCTGTTTCCACTCTCTTTCCTCACTGTCTCTCTGCTGCCACTACCTGTCACAAGAACAATGAGGTCCATGCCAAGGTGATAACTCAGAGTGTTCACAAAGACTCCAGTGCTTGTGGCCAGAACAGTCTAGTACAGGGATAATGAAAAGAGACACTTCTCCAATCCTGTCCTAGTAAGTCACCTAAACTCTGAAGCAGCTCAACTTGTAGGTAGAGCCCCAAGAAGTCTTCTTTGAACAGTTTCATCAGCTTTGGCCCTTACTTACCCAATTACAGGGACTCTCATCCAGGCCAGGCAAGTTATAAATTGTATATCATGCCCTCCATATTGATAATGATAGTAACAATACTAATAGGTAATGCCTACATAGCATTTATGTCAGTCACTGTTCTAAGCACTTTATATATATTTATCATTTAATCCTTACAACAGCCCTATATTATTATTCCTCTTTTATAGATGAGTAAACCAAGGGCTTATGGTGTTTGAACTTACATCTACAATCTTACTGTGATGGTTAATTTTATGTATCAACTTGACTAGGCAATAGGATGTCCATGTATCTGAGGAAACATTATTTCTGGGTGTGTCTGTGAGGATGCTTCCAGAAGAGATTAGCATTTGAACTGGTGGACCAAGTAAAGCAGATGGGCCTCCTCAGGTCAAGTGGGCATCATTCAATCTGTTGAGGGCCTGATTAAACCAAAAAGGCAAAGAAGGTTGGAATCTGGCTTCCTTTGCCTTACTGCTTCAGCTGGGACATTAATCTTCTCCTTTCTGGTCACTCTTGTTTCTCAGGTCTTTAGACTCAGATTGGAAACTACACCAATGCTCCTCTGTCTCTCAGGCCTCTGAACCACACCACTGGTTTTCCTGGGTCTCCAGCTTGTAGATGGCTAATCATGGGACTTCACAGCCTCCAGAATCGAGTGACTCAATACCATAGTCTACATATATTTTATATATAAATATAAAATGATATATATATGTAAATATAAAATATATATATTATGTAAATATAAATATAAATATATATATATATTATGCAGTATATGGGCTGGGCATGGTGGCTTATGCTTGTAATCCCAGCACTTTGGGAGGCTGAGGTGGGAGGATTGCTTGAAATAGGGAGTTCAAGCCTGGGCAACATAGCGAGATCTCATCTCTAAAAAAAATTACAATAAATTTTAAAATCAAATAAAATTTTAAAGTATAAATTTCAAAATAAAATAAAGTATTATAACCTATTGGTTCTGTTTCTCTGGAGAACCCTAATACATTTGCTATTTGTTTTCTGTTTTACCTATCTGTTCTATGTTCCTTTTCACTTCTTTCTTATCTTTGTTTAGGTTAAAAAATAATTTTTCATTATTTCATTTCCCCTTCTATTAGGTTGTACATTATACATTTAACTTTAATTTTTACTGGTTGCACTACCCATTACAATATGAATCCTTGTCCTATTAAAGTTTACTATAATTACTTACTCATTATTTTCTAGACAATGCACAAACCTTAAAAACATTATATCTGTTTATTATTGCTTCCTATGGCCGATGAACAATACCTTTATTCCCATTTTCATGAATAGATGCATCTGTCTTTCAAGGGTCCTGGCTTCATGCAGGGAGCTCAGCTCCAAAATCTTCCTTGCTTGAGCTTGACGTTTTGCATCCTGTCCTTCCTGTGCTTCTTGAGAACGATTAATTATATACATTTTACATTATAATTTCTTTTAAGATCTACATTTTTAAAGATCTATACAGCTATCTTTTCTAAAATTCAGTAGGTTATATGATTGTTTTGCTGAATTCTGTCTTTTTCAACTGATACTCCATTTAATTTAGTGCTGTGGTCACTTTCATTTATTGGCCCATATGTAGTCTCCATGAACAAGTATAGTTCCTTTCCATGTGGATTCCTAAACCAATTGTTCCAGAAAATGGTCTTTTGTCCAAAAAAAAACAAAAACAAAAAACAAAACAGAAAACCCCTCACCTGCTCCTCACCTACTGTTGAGATTTTCTATAATATTATGGAACCTGGGATAGTTTTATAACATAGATTTTCTTTTTAATATTTCTATGTCAGTCTGATCATCTTGTCCTGGAAGTGTATATGGAGACTGCAAATTTTCCATTACACCTATAAATAATTCACATATAAACAGACAAAGTAGGTCCTTTTTCAGTACGATTTCTATGCCAACCCCATATGAAGGAATGCGTCTCCTCCCTGTGCATCCACACCTGCCCTGGAAAGTTTGATAACTGGAATTACTATATCTCATTGGTTATTTCCTATCATATAAAATGCTAGCCCTTAATTTCTGTCAAATATTTCAGTTTATCATTGTATTATTTAAGCTTTTGCCATGATATAGAAATATTCTTTTTAAGCCTGAAGTTTAAATTCCACTGAACTGGATTAATACAAGAACATTAATCATATTACTTTATAAGTACACTTCCTTTAAAAATCTATTCATATATCTACCTATCTACCTACCACTAACTTCTCTATCCATTATTAAAGTTTCCTGTTAATATACAACAAATGACCACAAACTTAGTGGCTTAAAATAACATCTATTTATTATCACACTATTTCTGTAGGTCCAGAGTCTGAGCAAAGCTTAGCCAGATCCTCTGTTCAGGATATCACAAAGTTGAAATCAAGGTGTCAGCTGGGGCTGCAATCTCATCTGATGCTCAGGGTCCTCTTCCAAGCTCATTCAGGTTGTTGCCAGAATTCAGTTCTGAAACAGCTATAGAACTCATACTGACTATCATTTTTTTTTTGAGGCCAGCAATAGCTTCGCTTTCTAAGTTCTCCATAATCTCTATCATTTAAGAGTTCATCTGATTAGGTCAGGCACATCCAGAATAATCTCACTTTTAATTAACTTAAAGATAACTGATTATGTGGCTTAACAACGTCTGCAAAAATCTGTTCTCTTTTGCCACATAATGAAACCTAACATGATGGTGATATTTCATTATATTTACAGGTCCTACAGATCTTAAACACTGTGGGATTCACAACCCCCTTGATATTTCAGGGTAGCATGTAATTACACTTACTCTCTGAAATTTTCATTAAATCTAGTTTACAAATTTTTGCTTCATAAAGCAAGAACTAAGTAATCTTTAAGGACTAAAAATATAAGAAAATATTATTAGGAAAGAGTACAGAGAAAAAAAGGTAAGTAGACCATAAGAATTAAAGCGATGACTACAGATTAGACAAGAACAATTTTCTCCTCATTGCCTCTTTTTAATGGCGTTAGTAAACCTTAGTGACTTTTTATAGCAGTTTGAAGAAAAGTCCTAGTAAAATCATACTTCTTGGTCTCACATTCACCAATTTTTACCAAGTGGTGCTATTCATTACTCCCCTGTAATATCCCTCAGTTATAACTGCACCACATTGCCTTCCATAGTTCTTATCTGCACACCTTTTTACCAATAGCGTTCACTCAGCTAATCTGTACCTATTACTGTATTCCTTTCAAGAAGTAAATATTTAACAAATGTTAATCTCGATTTAGAACTTAATTTTCTAGAACCTCTTTCATAATAACATTAACTGTCAGGTGAAAGAACTACTAACTAGTTTCATATATAAATTTACAATTACTGATCATGATTAACTGTGAAGGAAAAACCATGATTACTGAAGGGAAAAATTCCCGGGGTTAGGGTCATAGAAAAGGCCTCACCAAAACTGTTCAGGATGACAAGACCCATGAGAGAAGTTAATCCCCCAGATCCTAGTTATTCCTTATTCCAGGTCGTGTCCCCAGGCCCTGTGAATAAACTGATGTCCTGCTTTGCATATTGCCATGTTTGCTTTGTTAGCTGTTATGTGGCATCAGATGATTTCAGATCCCACTCTGCAAGAGTCAGATCCTTGTTTTACATCTGCTACATTTCCACAGGAGCTCAAACAGTGGTTGATACGCAAGATTTATTCTTTGGTAATTATGACATTATGCAAAAATGTATCAAAAATGCCACTGAAAAGATACAAACACAATTTAAGAAATAAAATATAAAAAAGATGAAGCCAAGAGTTATGTCAGGTAATGTTGATTATTTATGTAAGTCATTTCCTCCATTTCTTCTTAGATAAAGTGTCAGTTACTTTTAAGAATTCATCTTCCTTACATGCCCATGGAAAGTATCCTATGAGTAATCCTATCAGCTCCAGTGAGTAAATCTTCAATGGTCTAAAGCCAATGATGGTAATTTCATTTCTCTTGACACTGGCAGGTTAAGTAATCAGCTTGTGATCTAATTTTGGCCAACGAGACATGAGAAGTCTTTTAGAGAAAGGTTTTTTGCCATAATGAAAAAGAGATACACATGATCAAACATCTATCTTCTTTACTCGGACACTGTAGAGGGAACATGTGATAAGCCATCTTGCAAGCAGGAGGGGTCAAGCCAAAGGATCTAGCCAATATTCTGAGGGTGGCAGAGGAAAAGACACAATGAGCCAGACTTTTTGATAACACTGCTGAACTGCTGAATTTAATCATAAAATTGCTCTCTCTCTGAATTCTTCTTATGTGAGATAATGAATATTCCTCATTTTTAAAGTCACTTTCAGTTAAATTTTGTTACTTTTCACTGAAAGTGGCCTAACTTATATGATCAACCTTCCACTACTGCATTAAATATAATGGACATGTAATACAATCAATAATCTGAATTACTTTTGCTTTTAGTTTTATTAAACACCTTTACTAATATTGAATTAATTTCATAACATAAAATATAAACTGTTATTTTCTAAAAATTCTACTTTAATCAGAAATATTTCACCAGAAATTTCAGCATAAGCATAAAATGACACAGATTTTTTATTTTCCCTCTTTTTGAAACACAAACCATCCTTGCTAAGTTTAGATTTCTATAGCATAAATTTGCATATGGCTAATAATTCTATTCTTAAGCAGGAAATGTGGCTACTTTGACAGCGTGGCTCAAAAACAAACATGCAGGACTAAGTTATCACACAATTTGGACATGAATTCAACAGCAGGATAATGAAATGACAGTTGCCAAGGATTTGTACTTGCTGTCGTTTCATACTAGTGTTGCCTGTCAAAATGTCTCTTTTTCTTATACAGAAGCCATAGAATTTTTATGGATAGCAATTACTTACAATATGAAATGAAGTACATCAAATCTAACAACCACTCTTTAGCCCTTCATATATTTCGTAGTCTCTTTGTTAAATGTAGTCAACCATTTTCATCTAAATTATTTATTTATACTGTATAATTGACAAGCATATATTTCTTGCTTTATATTTTTATGGCATTTAAACCTTGCTGAAGAGTTTTTTTTAATATTATCATTTGTAAAACTTATCTTTATTATAGTACCATTTTAATGGTAATTAAGCTCTCTAATTGAAATATATACAAATAAAATATAAACATAAAGGAGAATGACCATAAGTATGTTCAATAATGAATCGTCAGTTTAAAATACTAGAAAGCAACCAATAAAAGAAATAACCCCACTTAGGTTTGGTGAATATAAGATTTTATAAAATCTCTTGAGTACAAAAAGCACAAAGATTTTAATTAAACTTCATCTTGCCCTTTCCCCAATTTGCCTAAACTTTCAAAGATACAAATAACTTTCTCTAATTGCTAGATTATCTGATAAAATACAATTTAAACATCATAGAAAATGAGTAATAAAAGTAAAAAATTCCCCACAAGTTTTATTTCCAATTCCAGAAGAAAGAGTAATTCTACTTTGGCCTAAAAATATTTATAAGGGTTTTCCAATTGCAGAGCAATTTCAGGATATTTTATTTTCAGGATATATTATTGTAACACACAACAAATTTTTACTTGCAACTCAATGATTGAATAATAACGAAAATGTTATGTTCAAACTACATATATATCACATAGAAGATATTCAACAAACATTTGTTAAGTTAAACTTATTTACTTTTGCAGAAAAAAAACTTCTAAAGAAGAACAATTTCCAAGATTTGTAAAGACACAACTCCGCATAGCATTGAGGACATAAATCATTCCACCCAAAAGGAAAAAAGTGGGTTTTTTTGCTTGTGTAGAAGTATACAGAAATAAAAGTAAGGCATATGTAAAATTTAAAATGGGGGGGGTATAAATATTATATACAACTTTTCCAGAAGAAAGTTAAATTTTCAGAAAGAAACAATGATCTAGTCTTTTAACATTTTATAAATAAAATATTATATTTATGTGTAGCTCTGCAGAGATATTTTTAAAGGCTTGAAGGAAAAAATCTGGAAAAAAATTGTGAACTAAAGAAAGTATAATTTGCGGGGTAGCAGGCGTCTAAAACAGTAAAGGTGTTACCATGCTTCATTCACTATTGCTGTTTCCTTCTCACTCCCTTTTGCCACCTGTTCCATGGTGGGAAACAACAGTTCATTTTTGGAATGATGAAGTTGCTAAACTTAAACTGTCCATAGAAAAGGCAATATATCTAAATGTTTACCTTTCAAAAAGGATCTAAGATTCATTTTAAGTAAAAAGTACCCAAGATTAATTACATTAAAAAGTGACTGAATAGATTAGGCAGTTGTTAGTATTTTCAAAAGCAAGATTTGTCTGTGAAAAAGTAGCCTAGATAATGTACAACAAAAAATTAGTTTAGTATTCACTTTTTAAAAACCAATTTCAGTTCTCATTTAATTTACTAAAAGTAATTTTCCTCCTCAGGGAATTGTAAGAGTTAGTAATGTGCTGAGTTACCAGCAGGATAAAAAATACTCTAACTTCCCATTATAAAAATCATTAAATCACATTCCTTAGACGATCATTGGCCGAAAATCATTAAAACAATATATTTTACATGTGAGATGGAAAAAATATATTCATTGTTTACAACATTCTCCTCATGTAAAAATGCAATTGTAATTTGGAGATCTTCCACTTCAGCACATGGAGTGCTGGATATGAATATGGTGGAACTGTGCCTGGATATCTGTTACTAATAAATAACTGATTCTGTTATTCATGTCTCCAAGGCTATTGCCCTATTCTGGGTCACCTGGGAATACATCAGACTACAGCTGGGCAAGACAAATTTACTATTGTACTATTTTCCTGGAAGTAGCCACAGAAATGAGGCTACATTTTTTTTTCAGTCACATGACCTCCAAATGGTGAATCATAAAATGTGAAGATGAAACCTTTGGTATAATAACTAAAAACATTTATAATGTTGCTGTTGGTTTTCTTGAGAAGGGGCATGTCCTGGCACAGAGGTTGTCACTCTGTTACAAGCAAATGTAGCATGAAGTGACAGCAGAGGAAACACATGAACAGAGGGGAGAAGAGTGGATAATGTAAACATAATAAAAAGTAAACTCATAGCATCAGATAAGAAGAAGAAAATAAAGTGGTCACTGTATGGCTACTTTGAATGGATTTAATATATATACATATATATGTAGGCATATTTTGTAAAAAGTACAATGTATCAATTAATGAAGAAAAGCACAATCTCTGTGATACAAGTAGGAAAAATAAATTGACTTTATATTAATAATCATTTCTCATAAAGACCATAAAGATGGTAGAAGAAATGTGGCAAGGAGAACAAGAATGAGACAAAAGAAGTTTTAACCTCAATCAGGGGGAAAATATCTTTACTCAAAGAAAAAATTGCCTCTCTCTGATAATCATATTAATACCAATGGCTCTTAGATTACCATTAGCCTTTATGAACTTGACCCCTTTCAGGTTGAAACCCATCATTTCTTTTTCATGAAGATAAAAGACCTCTGAGCATTATCTACAGCTTTCCATTCGATGGCCAAGAAGAGGGTTACTTCATTTTCATGGTTTATCATAATCAAAGTTGATGGTAACAGGCAATACTGACAGAAAAGAAGTTAGAATTCAAACAAAGAAACAAAAGAAGTACGTTGAAACAAAAACTATAAAAAACAGGCAGTAGAAAGTGTCACATGGGAAGAAAGACTGACATATGATGAAAAGGATAAATAAAGCCAGTATTAACCAGACTAACAAAGCAAATAAGAAAAAAGCAGGAACAGATTGAATAAGTGAAAATATATTTAGCTTTACCAGAAAAAAAATTAAGTATCTAAAAATGCACAAAAATAGTTAGAATAAAAAGTGAATGTATTACCATTCTGAAATAGAAAATTGAAAAAATATTAAAGGCAAAAAAAATATGTGCAAGAACGCATTATATTAGAATTGGCATTTGTATAAAGGAACATTTAATCCTATTTAGAAATTTTTTTCTAATAAGTCATGAGTGACTTGTGTACCTACAATATAACACACAGAGTATTCACTTTTTTAAAAAGCTAGACTGTATAAAGGATCTCAGACACTGCTAATATGCACTTATAGCTGAGAGGAATAAGGCAAAACAAAGATTAGCTGAAAGTCAAAGTTTCACTTTCATCTTAACCTAGTGACACACACACACAAATAAACACTCAAAGTGGTCTAGGAAAGAAATATAATCTAGCATTTCTATAAGGAGATTAACATAATCCTTAATTTATCAATAATTTATTGATTTTCTTACAGTCTCAGTTTTCTATTTAACATAAAGACTATGGCATCACACTTAGCCAGCCAATGGTTTATCAATGTATGAAAAATACCTTTTAGTACTTTCACTTTTTTTGTTTTTGAGACAGAGTCGCACTCTGTTGCCCAAAAGCTGGAGTGCAGTGGCGTGATCTCAGCTCATTGCAACCTCTGCCTTCTGAGTTCAAGCGATTCTTCTACCTCAGCCTCCCAAGTAGCTGGGACTACAGGTGTGGGCCACCACGCCCGGCTAAATTTTTTGTATTTTTAGTAAAGATGGGGTTTCACCATATTGGCCAGGCTGGTCTCAAACTCCTGACCTCGTGATCTGCCCACTTTGGCCTCCCAAAGTGCTGGGATTATAGGTGTGAGCCACTGCATGTAGCCAGTTATTTCACTTTCTAACAGAGTAAAAGCACAGAAATAATACCCCGTCTCCTCTGCTTTATATTTCTGATAAATGTTGTAGTGTTAGATCCATTTGAATTCATACCATACCTTCTCTACTTACTAGCTGTGTGAGCTTAATCAAGTTAATAAACCTCTCTCTGCCTTTTCTTCCTCTAGAAAAAATGAAGATATTTAGATTACCATCTGTTTTATATTTCTGCTAGTGCTATTTTGAGAACAAAATTGATATAATGCAGGTTAAGTGCTAAGCACGGTGACTGGCACTTAACAAGTACTACCTGCCATTATCCTTATTATCATTATGCTACCTGTTCAAGTCAGATCCCAGAGATAATTTATGTTTATTGCAACATCTACATTTTTTTTTCTTCCGAAAAAGGAGAAAAAATGGAAGGGCTGTACCTTAAGCAACAACCTCCATAACTCAACACATCTCAAAATTACTTATTTATGTCACCTCTACTTGAACTTTTTTTTTTGAGACAGAGTCTCACTCTGTCACCCAGGCTAGAGTCAAGTGGCATAATCTCAGCTCACTGCAACCTCTGCCTCCTGGGTTCAACCATTTCTCCTGCCTCAGCCTCCTGAGTAGCTGGGATTACAGTTGCCCATCACCATGACCAGCTAATTTTTTTGTATTTTTAGTAGAGACGGGGTTTCACCATGGTGGCCAGGCTGGTCTCCAACTCCTGACCTCAAGTGATCCACCTGCCTTGGCCTCCCAAAGTGATGGGATTACAGGCATGAGCCACCTCACCCAGCCAAGACTGATTGAACATCTAAACTACTTTCTATAAACACTTTTATCCCCTTCAGTATTCAGTTTAAGCTGCTGAAATAAAGTTCTTACCTTGGTAAATCATTCAAAATATATTTGTAAATTGGGTTTATAGTATTCCCATCCAAGGTGCCTTCAGGGCTACTTCGCTGTAATACTTCCATTGTTTTAGTCAAGGGGGATAAGGAAGACTGAGACAGTGCTTCTCTGTGATCTTTTGCTTCTATTTTTGCCATTTTCAGCTAAAAATGATAAAGAATGTTATTTAATTTTAAATGTAAAATCCTACATAGATTACAAATAGAGGCTGGGCATTAATCACAACTTATTTGTCATCATGTTATTCTAGACCATATAGCAATTATTAAATGTGAAATTCCTTTAGAAATTAACAGACAAGAGCCTAAAGAAAGAAAAAAATATGAATCTAAGTCTATAATTGGTATAATACTGATTAAGAACAAAAAAAAATGCTGGTTTGTTTCAAAACATTTTAATTTTTGCTATTTGCTGGAAAACTGCCTATATAAATTACAAGTAGAATTACTGAAAAAGCACACCACAACTTTTTTTTGGTCTGTCCTTCATCCCTCTTTTTTGGAACTTACCTTCCTCCTGATTCTGTCTGTCAATTATGTGGCCTTGCCTTCAAGGCGTGGAAATGAATGTCTACTAGGCTGGCCAATCAAAATTCCCTGTTCTCCCACACACAGAGATTAGTAAATCAGAGTCCTGATGAAGAAAGTAAGCAGGGCTCTATTCTCCTGGATTGCTAACTTTAAGAAAAATGTAAAAACCTCCACCATTGAGATGAAGCCAAAAGAGATGAAAACAGACATAAGAGACGGAGAGAGATAGAAAGTGAGATTCCTGATGACAACATTTGAATCCCTAAACCAGCTATTAAAAACAACCACCTCTTTAGTTTCTTATGTACATGAGCCACAATTTCTTTGCTTTGCTTAAGCTAGTTTGAGTTGGGATTTTCTTATTTGCAATCTAGAAATATTGAGTAATACAGACAATCTAAACTTCCTTATGACCAAAACAATATGCCCATAAGAAATCATGTCGAGAATGTTATTTATAGCAGCAGTCCCCAACCTTTTTAGCACTAGGGACCAGTTTCATGGAAAACAATTTTTCCATAGACCAAAGGGTAGGGGACCAGTACCTAGGGATTGGAGACCCCTGACCTATAGGATACTTTCCAGGGTGTAATCATGGACTTACAATGTTGATTAAAATGGCTACCAAATCTCATCTCTGAAGTATCCCACTAAGACAATAAAGAGGAGTCCCAAATTAAGATGACATGCCAGGCCTAAGGAAAATATATTACTTTTAAGGTAAAAAAAAAAAATTACATTTACTTTTTTACTGTTGTTCTGAAATAAATGCTTTCATTCATTCACACATTATTCATACAGTACCTACAATATATCTGATATTGTTCTAGGCACTTAAAATTTTTCAGTGAACAAAGTAGAAAAAAAATCATTGTGCCCTATGCAGCTTACTTTCAAATGGAAACAGATAATTAACAATAAACATCATAAATAAGAAAATTGAATAGATGTTAATAAGCAATAAATGCTACAGGGGAAAACTGATGAGGAAAAGGTAAATTGGAAGTGTGCGGGAGTGGAGGGAATTGCAACTTTAAGTAGGGATGTCATTGTAGGCCTCATAGAGCTGGTAGCATCTGGACAAAGACATGAAGGAGGCAAGAAAGTTAGTCATGCAGATACCCAGGTAGACCCAGGAGGGGGCCTTAGGGCAGGCATCCAGGAGGTCCTAAGGAGGGATATATCTGGCAAGCGTGAAGAACAACAAAAGTAAATGAATAGATGGGAACAAGGGAGAATGTAGTTGGGATGAGGTAAGAAAGGCAATGGAGGAGGTGGACACAAAACAGGGCCTTAGAGGACATTGTTAGGGCTTTGACAGAACTAGTAAGCCCATGGAGTGCTTGGAGCAAGGGAGAAATATGATTTTTTTAATATAATTTTGAATTTTTTGTCAAGATTGCACCTAATGTATTGAAATAACTGTATTGCAATGTCCTGATGTGTCCATATATTAGTATTTTCTAATACTTGTATAAACTTTGTGGCAGAGACTGCCAATTATCTGCCAATATCCATTTCTTGTTCCTTCTACAAAACTAGAATCCCTGATTTTTAACTTGAGACATATGGCTGCCTAAAATAAAGACTGTATTTTCCAGTTTTCCTTGTAGCTGGGTAAGCCCATATGAACATGTTCTGGCCAATGACATGTTAGTGGAGATGGTCCATGCAAGTGTGCGTACCCTTCTTTTTCCTTCTTTCCACTATCTAGGATGAAAACAATAGCTAGTCCTGGATTGGTCATCTTTAATTTTGATATGATGGTAAAAATGAAAGCCAGGACTGAGGGAGGATTAAAGGCATCTGAACCTCTGACAAGATGGAGTACCATGTCAACCCTGGACTACCCACCTCCAGATTTTTATACGAGAAATAAGCACCTAGCTTGTTCAAAACAGTGTTAATTTGGGTCTTTGTTAATTGCAGTTAAACCTAATCCTGAAACACCTGCCTCTCTTGAACTAAAGTTGCTTTTTCAAGAACCTAAAATACATAGTATTTACTTAGAGCAAAGAAATAAGGAGAACACTAGAATGGTTTAAAATATAAATTTAACCCAAAATCTAGTAATTTGGGGATTTGGGCCTTGCAGGGTTGAAGAACTATTTGTGTATCCCAAACTGGAACTATAAAAAGTAGCATTCTACAGTGGTGGCAACAGAAAATGAGACTGTGGTTCTAAGCTTTTTAAAAATACTTTTCTGGAAAGTTCTTCATTGGTTGGGCATGGTGGCTCATGCCTGTAATCCCCCCCACTTTGGGAGGCCAAGGAGGAAGGACTGCTTGAGTCCAGGAGTTTGAGACCCATCTGGAAAACACAGTAAGTACCTGACTCTACCAAAAATAAATTAACTGGTTGTGATGGTGCATGCCTCTAGTCCTAGCTACTTGGGAGGCTGAGGCAGGAGTATTGCTTGAGCCATGGAGATTGAGGCTACAGTGAGCCATGATCATGCCTCTGCACTCCAGCCTGGGTGATAGAGTGAGACCTGTCTCAATCAGTCAATCAATCAATAAAACTAACCTAGCTGTCAAAGATCAGATTAAGGTTGCTGTTTTTCCACCCAAGCTTATTGTGTTAGAAGACCTCAAAGGAATCACCTTTATGTTGAAGCACAGAGTCAGGGAATAAAAAACCAATACCCAGGCTTAAAAGTAGTGTCTAGATGGGATCTTTGGCTGTGAACATGGGATTATCTATAGATTGGAAGTCTACTAATTTAAGGGAAGAGGAAGGAGTGGTGTTAAATTGCTAAAGAAACCACAAAGCTGGCTGAAAACCATGATTGACCTGTAAATCAAATCTCATGCCCACATTTGTATTGGCAGGAAGCAGGCTGCAAAAGCTGTTCAGCACTCTAGAACAGCAAATTCTCCATTGACCACCTCAGATGTGGTCAGGAAATACAATGTACAAGAAAGATCCTTTCCAAAAGGCAGAATTAGGAGTATTCTGATGAACTTATCGAGAAAATTGCTCCCCTGCTAGAGAAGGGAACCTTTACAATTCCTATCTAGCCTAGCAGAATTGATAACCACTATAAACCAGTGACTCATGGGTTAATCCTCTTCTCCTCCTTTCCAAATATACATCCATTGTGTTAGGTGTGATGGGGCAAATGCATTAACTTTTAGTTTACAGGTTACTAGACGAACTAGACTTAATGAAAAGAGTTGTACATTAACCCAACACCCTAGATTTTGAGCCATTTTTAAAATGGATCATATTTGGGGTTCACATACAAAATTAAAAGCTAGAACAAGCATGTATGATCAAGAATAGGTGGTTATGTCCTATCTACAGGAAGAAGGGTATACCAAAGATATTTTGGTGGCTAATGGGTTGGATTGTGGAGTAAACTGTTAGATATTCACTAAAATCTGTTCTCCTCTTTTACAGTGTCCAGCTAAAGCCTTTTTTTCCATCTACATGTTGCCATATGACCACATGACTAAAATCTGGTCAGTAGAATGTAAGCAGAAATGGTATATGTGACTTCTGGGAACTGTCTCCAAAGAAGAGGGTATGGGGAATAATTTTCAGCCTTCTTTTCTTCCTTCCTGATATCTGAAATGTGATCATGGTTTAAAGCTGGAATAGCCATGAATGATCATGAATCCACCAATTGTGGCTTTTCGAAATGGAAGCCACTCACAGCACAGCAACAAAATGGAAGAACTTAGAGCATTGTACTAGCCCTCCAGACCTTTATATAAGTAAGAAATAAACTTTTTTTTCTTATCCAGCCTCAATGTAAACTTTTCTTAACATCTTCTACATGCTATTTATTTCCAGTCTCTAGACCTTTGCTCACACTGCTTCTACATTGTTGATGATTTAGAAAACTAGAAGCCAACTTGGTATAATGATATAGACTTCTTTTTTCCATTTCCCAAAGTTCATGTTTAAGTCAGTTGGTTGCTTGAAATTAAGAATACATTTTCCTGTGTACTATGGTCAGAATGTTTGTGCCCCTACCGCCCTCCACTGTCACCATATTTCTATGTTGAAACTTAATCCCCAATGTGATATTATTATGAGGCAGGGCCTTCAGGAAGGTAATTAAATCATAAAGGTGGACTCTTTTTAAAATGCAAGGGTATATTATCAATAAGGAAGCAGATACTCACCAGACACTGCTGGTGCCTTGATTTTAGACATCTCAGCTTCCAGAACTATGAAGAATAAATTTCTATTCTTTGTATGTTATTCAGTCTGACGTATTTTGTTATAGCAGCCCAGAGTAAGATACTATGGAAACAAATATATACATTGATCAGTTTCCTTGCCTCATCCAATATATGCTAGTGATACCTGAAGTAACTCTCCAATAATATTATAGTTAAAAAAAATTTATGAGAGCTGAGACTAGTCTGTCCTGTTCACTTTGCATTCACAGTGCTTAATTCAGTGTCTAGCACATAGTAGCTGTGCAATAAAAATTTATTAAAGAAATATGGGAAATTGTACTTCAGATGCCAAGAACACATTTATCCACATCCGCAAGATATAATCACAGGAGAAAGGATTCCTTACGGGATTAAAGTATAGTTTTGGCAAATTTTCAATGTTAATTTTTTCTATCTACACTAGCCAAATAATTTATTATCCAAACTGGGCCTGTCCCAGGCAAATCAAGATGTCTAGGCTGCACCTATCTATATTTAAATAGCCTCCTTTTTTAAATGAGAAAGTACCACCCCATATCTCCATGGTTGCATATGTACCCATGGGACTCACCAAAGATTTACTGTTTGCTTCTTTTTAAAGAAGGCACCAAAAAGTCTCTGTTTTTATCTTGATGAAAATAATGTTTTACTCTTCAAGGAAGAACAAAAAGCATTTCCTCCTCACTAGCTCCATTCCCAGTAGTGAGTAGGATTTCCCACCTCAGCTATCTGGTTTTCCTTTACCTAGGGATGATACATGTGGCCTTTTTGCATTTTTAAAATCTGGTCCTAAAATGCCTTTAAGTTAAATTGCTAGATTTCCCAGGATATAAAAAAGATGAGCAATAATTGCTCTGCAGTAGACAAATCTACTCCAGCACAACTATTCTGGGGCAGTGAGACCTTGAAATCAAATGACCGTGGAGTGTATGTGGTTCTGCGAGAGAGAAGGAGAGGAGCAGGAGGGAGGGAAAAAAGGAGAGAGGTGGATTTGAAAGACTAGGCAATGTGAACTGTGATCTAGGGGAACCAGTGAAGAGTACTCTAATTGAGCACAGTATTGAAGGAATTGCGTTAGCCACTGTGATGGTTAATGCTGTGGGTCAACTTGGCAGGGCCATGGTGACCAGGTATTTGATCAACCATTGTTTTGGGTGTTTTCTGTGAAGGTGGTTTTTTGATGAGATTAACATTTAAATGGGTAGACTCTGAGTAAAGTAGTTTACCCTCCATAATGTGGGTGGGCCTCATCTAATCAGTTTAAAGCTTTTATAGAAAAAAAACTGACTTCCCCTGGGTAAGATGGAATTCTTCCAGCAGGTTGTCTTTGGACTGTAATTGTACCCCTTCCCTAAGTCTCTAGCCTGGCAGCCTATCCCATCAGATTTTGGACTCACTTAGCCTCTTCAATCTCAGGAGCCAATTCCTAAAAATCAATCAATCTTTCTCTCTCTCTGTCTCTCTCTTTCTCTGTTCATATATATATTGATTAAAGAATGAGTAGAGAAGGAAAAGGGGAAGACAGGTAGAAGAGAAATTGGTGGAGGGTAAGACAACGAATTTGGTTTTGGACCCATGGAATTTGGAGTCTCTGGCAAGAAGGTAAGGACATCACTGGTTGACTGATGAGTAAGAGATGTCCAACATGAAAGCCTCCAGTGAATCTGCTGGAGTTTGGTGGAGTTGGCCTTTCCACATCTTGGGAGGAGAGATAGTAGGGAGGAGCTTTTCTGCAGGTGACTCTGGCTTCCAGAAGGGGGCAGCAAAAAGGATGCTTTAGAAAAAAGAACTTGGCTAAGTATGTGCATTTCAAGCCAAAGGTCTCTAGAAACTTCTTTCACAGGTAGGGAATTCAACAACAGAGCCCACTGCAGTGAAGCATTGTATTGGTCCAAGAAGAAAGTGATGACAAAATAACATTGAGACCAATTCACCCTGTAAGTAGAATCTCTGAGCTATGTTTGGTTTGGTTAAAAATGAAAATTCCACTTTCATATATGTGCAGATAGATAAATAGATATATAGATAGACAGATAGATAGATAGTCATGCATTGCTTAACAATGGGAATATGTTCTGAGAAATCCGTTGTTAGGTGATTTCATTGGGCAAATATCATACAGTGTACTTACACAAACCTAGATGGCATACTACACATCTAAGCTCTATGGTATAGCTGATTGCTCCTAGGTTGCAAACCTGTATAGCATGTTACCATGTAGAATACCATGGGCAATTTTAATGCTATAGAAAGTACTTTTGTATCTAAACATAGAAAAAGTAATGCATTGCACAACATTACAATAGCTATGTCACTTGGTGATAGGAATTTTTCAGCTCCATTATAATCTCATGAGAGTACCGTTGTAAATGTAGTCCATTCTTATGCAATGCATAACTACACACACACACACACACACACACACACACACACACACACACACGCATGTACGCATGCATGCATGCACACATTTTTTTAGTCCCGTTTCTCTGGAGAACCCTGACTAACATATCCTCTTTCAAAGACCATGTTGCCTTGCAAGGCTGTCGTGTAACTGGTGCCAGAAAGACTTTCCTGAAGCAAGGACCAGTAGAGCCAGTCAGATGATGGATCAGTTATGGTGACATGGGTCAGCAAGAAGCTATGGCAATGACAGCACCACCAATAGTACTGGCAGCACCAACAGACAAACTAACTGACATTAGGGGTCATTCTCATGCTGGAGGGGGCAGCTGGAGAACTTTTCTTTTGAACAACAATTAACACCTAAGGTTCATAGATAATCTATAGGAGATGGGAAGCTCAAAGAGTGTGAGGCTACACTTACCATTAACTAAGCACATGGAGGAGTAAGAGAAATATAACATAACTTACACCCAAAAGTATTATGGACAAATTCATACCTCTTGACATAAGACATCATGTCTTTCTCTGGCACTTTCTAACTATGTGACCTTAAGTATCATGAATTTTTTCCAGCCTCAGTCTTCTCCTGTGCAAAACAGGGTAACTATGCGGTTATGATGATTAAATGAAATGATGAACTTGAAAGCATTTGGCACAGGGCTTGGCACATGGTAAACTTTCAATAAATGTCTGAGTCTGCATCAAATAAGAAAAAGTATCGCTCTATACATAGTTTAGTAAGAGAAGGTGCTATTCTCCACCCAGCACTCCTCTGTTGGCCCTCTTATTTTACCTCCCCCTTTAAATGTTTCATGATAGGGTGGGTGAAGCTCTCTTCTAAGGTATCTTTAACAACCATTGCCTGCTGAATTCTTTCATAGGCTGAGTCCTAATTGGGAAATGCTTATAAGTAAAAATCTAGCTGTGTATAGCAAGTCAAAAGTATATGATTAAAAAGTAAAGCCCCTTGCAGAACAAAATCCACTGACTGTCCTGGTGTGTTTACCATATAATCCAATTATTAAAACATAAAATTTGCATCTAACTATTCAAAATAACCTGAAAAAACAGCAATAGTTTTATTTTTTACTTACGCACAATTATAATCCTAACTTTCAGTGAAAGAGGTAATTATTTTAGTAGTAGGTGTAGTTTGTTTGTTTGTTTTCCAAAAAATAGTTCAGGAGTCAAAGCTAGATGCAGTGGCTCATGCTTATAATCCCAGAATTTTCAGAGGTCAAGGTGGGAGGATCTCTTGAGCCCAGTAGTTCAAGGCCAGTTTGAACAACACAATAAGACCCCATCTCTACAAACAAATTTATCTTAAAAATTAGCCAGGTAGAGTGGTGCATGCCTGTAGTCTTAGCTACTTGGTAGACTGAGGCAAGAGGATCACTTGAACCCAAGAGTTTCAAGGTTGCAGTGAGTATCATTGTGCCACTGCACTCCAACCTGGGTGTCAGAGTAAGAGCCTGTCTTTTTCTTTTTGAGACGGAGTTTCACTCTTGTTGCACAGGCAGGAGTTAAATGGTGCAAT
Source organism: Plecturocebus donacophilus (assembly GCA_004027715.1). Taxonomy (NCBI): domain Eukaryota; kingdom Metazoa; phylum Chordata; class Mammalia; order Primates; family Pitheciidae; genus Plecturocebus; species Plecturocebus donacophilus. The sequence continues at coordinate 54,942 of PVKP010012528.1, forward strand.
CTTGGCTCATCGCAACCTCCTCCTCCCAGGTTCAAGCAATTCTCCTGCCTCAGCCTCCCGAGTAGCTGGGATTACAGACGTGCCACCACACCTGGCTAATTTTTATATTCTTAGTAGAGAGGGGGTTTCTCCATGTTGGTCACTCTGGTCTTGAACTCCCAAAGTCAGGTGATCCACCAGCCTTGGCCTCCCAAAGTGCTGGGATTACAGGTGTGAGCCACCATGCCTGGCCTAACCCTGTCTCAAAAAAATTAAATAGAGGTGGGGCACAGTGGTTCATGTCTCTAATCTCAGTACTTTGGGAGGTGGAGGTGGGCAGATCACTTGAGGTCAGGAATTCAAGAACAGTCTGGCCAACATGGTGAAACCCTATCTCTACAAAAAATAAAAAGTTAGCTGGGTGTGGTGGTGGGTACCTGTAATCCTAGCTACTCAAGAGGCTGAAGCAGGAGAATGGCTTGAACCTGGGAGGAGGAGATTGCAGTGAGCCAAGATCATACTACTGCACTCCAGCCTGGCAACAGAGTGAGACTCCATCTCAAAATAAATAAATAAATAAAATGAAAAACACTTTCAAGATACTTTCAGTGGGATTAGTTATATCAATGTGAAATCATTACCATTATTAAATGAAATATTTCTTCTGTAATGTATCTATAAACAGTGTCATCCTCACTAGGAGTAGAACATATTCACGGGCTAAGTAGAATATGCAAAATACAACTATAACAGGGTTTCAGATAACACCCCTGCACCTCATTTAATTGCTAATTAAATGAGAACTAATTGTTCATTAGAAATTAAAGAAATAAAAATGTGTTAATTTTATTTTGACTGAAACTAAATACTATGGTATTTTAACAGAACACAGATAAAGGCATTGCCTTATGTTTTGTTAACACAAGCATAGTTTATTCACTGATACGCAGAAAAACCACAATTTTGCTTTACTTCCTATTTCTCAACAATTTTAGATCACTATGTGCTCCCTTCTGATGCCCCCACCTAGGGTAATCTTCCATCCTTTTTCACAAAAGACATTCATGTCCATAGTGGTTGAGTCTGGACTCTGGAGCCACAGTGACTGGGTTTGCCTCCCTGCTGCCCACTTACAAGTTGTGCCACTTTGGACAAGTCCTACAACATCTTTGTGCTTCAGTTTCTTCATCTGCAAAATGAGGATAAAAATAGCAACCATCTCATAAAGTTGCTGTGTTTGGCACATAGTAGGCACCACGTGTCAGCTGTTGGAGAACAGAGTCCTAGTGGTCCTGAAGTTGGAACATTGAGTACCAATAACAGTTCATGTAGATTTTCCAAAAGGCTTGCAAGTGCAGATAATTTTAAGAAAATCAATTTCTAGATTCTTTCTTTCTATATATATGTACTTTAAAAAAATACATCTGCCTAAGAAGCTGCCTGTCCTAACTAGAGTTTAATCTTGGACAGTCTCTATTTCTCATTTTACAAAAGAAAAGCACTTTCTTTTGGCCCATTCCAAGGTTTCAAACCAAGGAACAACTCCACAATTCCTTTAATCAAGAAATTATGCATGCTTTCACTAACTTGTACTATTAATATATTTTTTCATAATTTTTCTTTTTATGGTTTGATAAATATCAGAAATGGTAATATATTCATGCTGTTTTGAATAATTGCATGGTACTAGTAATTATAATAAAAACTCAATCCTGATGAAATTTTTCTACATTTATAACCTTATGGTCAAAGGTCATTTTAAAAAAACTTGTTATAGTGTGTTATTATTACATATAAAATCTGTTAATGTGTGAGAGATCCAAGATGGCCGATTAGCAGCAGCTCAGGATTGTAGCTCCCAGTGAAAGCGCAGAGAGCAAGTGGACGCCGCACTTTCAGACGAATTTTTGTTGCCCACAGACTGGGAGATTCCCGGCAGAGGAGACCCACGGGTTGCCAGCGCAACTCTTTTGGCTGGCGCGGCTGTTTTGCCGGTGCCCCAGCACGGCACTTATTGGTGCGGAGTGTACGGGACTGGGTGCTCTTTTAGTTGGGCTCGGCTGGTCTCATCCCCACAAGGAGAACAGCAATTGGAAGCGCTGAGGACTGAGAGTTTCACAGCAAGCACAACTGAACCCAGGAAGGTCCAGCACTGTGGGGAAGGGGCGTCCACAAAGGAAAACTAAGAAACAGAAAAAACTTCATCACCGGACAGAGAGATATCCAAGATGGCTGATTAGCAGCAGCTCAGGATTGTAGCTCCCAGTGAAAGCGCAGAGAGTGAGTGGACACCGCAATTTCAGACGAATTTTGTTGCCCACAGACTGGAAGATTCCCGGTGGAGGAGCCCCACGGGTCGCCACTGCGACACTTTTGGCCAGCACCGCTGTTTTGCCGGCACCCCTGAGCGGCACTTCTCGATGCGGAGTACAAGGGACTGGGTGCCCTTTGAGTTGGGCTCGGCTGTTACCATCCCAACAACAAAAAAAAAACAGCAATTGGAAGCGCTGAGGACTCAGAGTTTCACAGCAAGCACAGCTGAACCCGGGAAGGTCCAGTGCTATGGGGAAGGGGTGTCTGCCGAAGGAAAACTAAGAAACAGAAAAAACATCACCAATAAGCCGGAAGTCCACTCAGAGACCCAATCTGAAAGTCGGCAATTACAAAGATGACAGGTGGATAAATCCACAAAGATGGGAAGAAACCAGTGCAAAAAGGCTGAGAACACCCGAAATCAGAATGCCTCTCCTCCTACAGGGGATCGCAGCTCCTCATTAGTAAGGGAACAAGCCCTGATGGAGAATGAGTGTGATGAACTGACAGAATCAGGCTTCAGAAGATGGATAATAAGAAACTTCTGTGAGCTAAAAGAACATGTTCTGGAGAGAGATCCAAAATGGCCGCGTAGCAGCAGCTCGGGATTGTGGCTCGCGTTGAGGGCGCAGAGAGCGAGTGGACACCGCAGTTGCAGACGAATATTTGATGCCCACGGACTGGGAGATTCCCGGCGAGGGAATCTTTTGGCAACTCTTTTGGCTGGCGCGGCGCTTCTTGGTGCGGAGTGTGCGGGACTGGGTGGTGCCCTTTTAGTCGGGCTCCGCTGGTCCCATCCCCACAAGGAGAACAACAATTGGAAGC